>JAQPPZ010004583.1:0-200428 GCA_028583015.1 Wollemia nobilis | reverse complement strand
TGTCAAGTTCCTCACATAAAGTACCAATGTCCTTTTCTGTTTCTTTATAAATCTCTTCTACATACGTATTTCTAGACGTATTAATAAATCCAAAGGGAATGTAAATTCACACGGTGTAAGTAAAGCAAAGTTACAAACCATAAAGTACGTTCCAGAAAACCAGAAACATCTATATAAATAGACAACAAAACTTAAAAACTGTAAAATACGTTCCAGAAGCATTAAACTTATAAAACTTATAACTCCATGACCACATGACAGACCTTCAAAGGTTGGACACTATTGCAAAACTAAACACCAATGACAACAACACACCCATAAAACACATAATCTTAAATGTACTTAGCCTAAATAAAGCATAATAAACCGCATTCAAGTGGGAGCTCGAATCAAGTCAATCAAGGCAAGCTTGGAGAATTTATTTGAAGGATCTCAATACACCCTCCACCAAATTCTTAAAAAGAACTCAAAGTATGAGAAAGGTGGTCAAGATGTGCCCCAATTTTCAAAGGAGCTTACGCGGTAACTCAACCTTCTTTCTCAGCTGGTTACGGCTCTACTCTGAGTTACAGTGGATTTTTCTCACTTTGGGATGCGTGTATGGAGGAAAAGTAGGATTATAATGAGACTTCAATTATTAAATCCGACAGAAATCTTGAAAAAATGTTACCAATCTCCTAATATTTAGGAATAAAAATAAAATAAAAATAAAAGAAATCAATCTTCCTTCTCAGCTGTGCAAACTTCTACTATGGAATAACTTTAGATGCCCTCATTTTGTCAATACATGATAGGAAAGATGTTTGAGTATTGCGAAACCCAAAGAAACCATGCTCCTTGCTTTTGTTCATGCTATTTACAAGCTCAAAGGGAAGATTGAATACAAAGTCTGCAAGTCACCATTTTTCAACGTCTTCAACCCTGGTGGGGCATAGTTTATTTTCCTTCACAATTGCTTCCCAGACAGGGCCTTTGTCTTTCATTGCTTCAGCCAGACTAAAACCTTCCCCCTCATATGGTACCACTTCCAACTCAAATTTTTCTGCCGTGAGTTTCCACAATTTTTTCCATTTAAACACATCTCCATTAACACAGTTGAAGGCCTGGTTCTTGGCAAATGGGTCAGTAGCAGCCCAAATTTATTGCTCTGCAATCAATTCAGCATCAGATGCATCCATAAACTGTTCCCAAGTGATCCTATTGCCTGTGTATTTGAAATAAAGGCCCTCTTGTTTTGCAAATGGCAGCATAGACACACAAAGTACCAATGCAAGTCACCAAGCTACAATAGTAGAGGCCAAATATAAGTGCAGGGCGGTGAACAGACCATGTTAACCCCTCTTTCTTCTTGGCAGCTTCAAAAAGTATGTCTTCAAGAGTTTGGTAAAAATTAGGCCCAGGTAGCCTAGGGTGCTCTTCATGAAATGGTGATCCATGGGGCTGAATATTCCGATTCTTGTCTACAGCATCATAGGGGCCAAAGTATTGTCAGTCTGAAGGCAAACGTGCTCAAACTTTTCGGCATTAGGCAGTAGTGCATCTAAGACATTGTTGAACATTCTTCCATTGTCTTCACAACTCTCTACTAACCCGACAAACCCAAAACAGATGAGATACATCCTTCAAGGCTGATATCTTTTCTAAAGTTTGCTCTCTGTTTAGCACATCACACGGAACGTAGTGTGCTAGAGAATCCGGAGCCCAATCAGGCTTAGGTCTCTGGCAACACCATAGACTTTCCAAGGCCCACCAGGAGTGCCAGGCATAGGCAAGAGTTCTGCCAAACTATTGCCCACAATTCCTGTGATTCCTATAACCAGGGCTACTCTTTGCTTCTAAGATTTTTCGGCTGAGAATTCAAAGTTTTGTTGGGCTTCCCTCGCACGTAAAAAATATAGTGAGAAGCAAATTCGATAGAAAATAATAAATAAAGCGATAAGGATTTGCCCAAACTGTAGATAACTACTTTCTTCTTTAATTGATGGCACTTGGGGGAGGGGGAAGTTGGTCATTTCTTTGGACAAAAATAGACATCAACTAAGATTTTAGTTATGACCAAAATAGGCGTTCGCCAACAGAAACACGGAGTCTACCATTCTTGGAGCAAATGACACCTTCTAGGCAACATCCAAGCAGTCACATTTTATATTCAAAATGTCTAAATTTCCATTTTAAAGTGATAGATTTCAATTTGGAAGTTGTTAAATGTCAATCAAAATTGTAATTTCGACATGATCACAATTGAAATCTGAACATTTCAAAAATAAAATCAAATTCCTTTCAAAATTAAAATTCTAGCACTACTATATGAGAGTCGTTTGTTCCATGTTTTGTCATTTCTATTAAATAGGGTATGTTTTAGCTTTAGAACAGGCAGGAAATAATATTTTATGAGCTCATCTCTGCACTACTATCCATCAAATTAATGATTATGATCTCCCTATTACTTCTCAACTTCAACTGATATAATATATTCTATTGGTAAAAATATTATGATGCACAAAGCAACATTTATATATCCTATTAATTCATTTCCAAAACTAAATCCAATTCGTCAAACTATATGCGACAGAAGTTTGTGGCAAATAGACCTCGACAAAATCCCCAATCAAGTATTACCTTTAACAAAGCTGAGATTATTCCTCCTTCAATCAGGTGTAATTGTTGGATCAACAAGCCTTGCACACTCCCTACCGCTTTGAAACCCCTCAATTAAAATAAGCTTTGCTTGAGTAAAGCCAAATTTAAACAACCTAAAAACTGAATTATGGAAAACACCAAACAAATTTGCCAAATAAAAGACTAAATAAAGACATTATATTAGGCTATCTTTATTTAGAAATTTTAGTTTAAAATATTACATCCCTGTAGGGACAAATGTTTAAAAAGTTCATGAAAGTTCTTTTTTTGGAGACTTCATATTTTTTTGGTATGACCTGGAAGATTCTAGAAGACTAGTAAGCCCTCGAAGATTCCAAAAGATTATTTGTACGAGAAAATTAGAAAATCCTCTCATTTTGTGATTATAAATAGGATATTTGCATGTAACATTGAACATGGAATTTCATTGAATAAATGAATGTTTTTCTCTATAAATATCTGGTTCTCCTTTTATCTGTTGTTCATCTGCTATTTATGTTTTTTGCTTGCAATTTTTGTTCTTTGTCTATTTTAGCATATTCTTTATTTTTTTTCTTTCAAGGTATCAGAGCACTATTATAGAAGAGAGGAAGTTGTATATGCTTTGGTAATGAATCAATCTCTCTCTCTCTCTCTCTCTCTCTACAACATTGGTTACTGAATATTTATTTTAGAGTGCTCTTAAGGGCTAGTGCATTGTTTCACAGTTTGAGTGGGAGAAGAGCGATTTGCAAAAAATGAGCAACAAACTAGAGATTGAGAAGTTCAACAGATTGAACTTCACATTGTGGAAAATCAAAATGGAGGATTTGCTGGTGGAAAAGGACTTGTGGGTTGCAGTCACTATAAAGCCCACTAGGATGGCACAAGAGGAATTTACGACCCACCTTGGTAGGACTCTTATATGAGATGGACTATGTATTGATAAATGATGATTTAGTGCTTAGTTTTGATGCATTTGGATGATTTTATGCATTTGTTGTTTTGATTATATGATATGGGGATATGATATTGCTGATGTTATGTGTGTTTGCGGGACTAGGTACCCTCATGGGTGGATGAGAAAGTTGACCACCGAAAATGAGATACCAAAAAAGAAAATGATGCTTAGTCTAAATGACAACATCTCCAGGGTAAGATATACCCTGGGTAACAAGTGGTTACCGCATATAGTTGCATTTCATGTCTGCTTGTTGAAAAATGTATCGTCGCCAAGGATGTTACTATAAGCAACAAAGTCGATGAAGTGAAAGTTGATAACCTGGAAGTTATCATAATATGTTCCAAGCATGTGATTGATAAATGCTTGTTTTGTTTGGCATATTTTATCGTGAAATGAATTTAGCAAAGGATTCATTAAGGGGAATGATTAATAAAATGGAAGTTTTATTAAGCCCCTAATGATTAAATATCAATGCTAAGAATTCATATTAAAATTTGACATCAAATTGATTAATTAGGGGATGATTGATTAATTGGTCAAAGCTTGTTCTAATATTTTGATTTATCATTAGAAATAAAAATGAAAGACTTGTCTCATTTTTTATATTAAAAAAAAGGAAATGTTGAAGGAGGCATTTAACTTAGATTAATTGGATGAGTTATTTCTAATTTTATGGTAGCCATTATAAATAAGGTTAATCTAGACCCAAGTTTATATGGTGGTCTTATAAGACGCCACCACCTGCATGAATAGAAATTAGAAAGGAATTAATGTCCAAGGGTTTGTGCTTTTCAAAAAAGAGGAAAGTGGTTAGTTATATTTTTGGTTGGTGATGGAAACAAACCACCTCCTTCTTGCTCCTTAGGGAAAGAGGAGAGGGATACAGGGAAAGAAAAGAAAGGAGAGAAACTTACTTGAAGTACATAGGAGGACAAAGAATCAAAGGCTATAAAATGACGAGCAAAGAGTGAAGGATGTCTTCTTTGGCTTGCTGCTTTGTTAGGAAAATAAGAAAATATAAGGTATGCCCTTGTTGAATTGGTGTTTTTGGCTATGATTGGAAAAAAATTGTTTTATTGGAATAATTTAGATATTTCTGTTGTTGCACCTATTTTTGTTGTCCCTAATTTGTTTGAATAGTTTTCATAACCATAGGGGCATCCTTAAATAAATTAAAGGGTTGGTATGTTTTTTTTGGAATGTGTAAACTTCAGTAGGAAGTTGAACTGCAATAGACTCCTGATTAGTTTTACACTTCAAATTTTTCGTTGTTGGTTAAATTTGTTTATGATCTACCTTTCTATGGATTTTGTTTGGATAATGCTTTGATTGTCAAACCAGAATGATAAGGTAGGAATCTAACTATTTTAACTCCCCATGGATCTTTGTGTGTTGTGAGTTGGCTCATTAAGTCAGTGCTTGTGGTTTCCATAGTCGGGTTACTGCAATAGACCTATTGATCTCCTTCAGTTTTATATTGTATCTTAGAAATGTAGAACCTGAATTGTGTGATCAATTATTGAGAAGAATGTTACTCAAGTCATGCATTAACTTAGATGAAGGATTAAAATAGATCATTTATTTTATGCTTTGGTTAATTTATGGGTAAGTTTGCTGAAGATCATGCGCTATGGAAATGGGATTTTAAGTGTATTAATTAAATGTAGCTCTATTATGGTTAGTGCTTTAACGAAGTCCTTGACTAGTTATTAATTAGATGGTCTAAAAGAAAGGATTCAAATGATTTTATATATCCTTCGTTTACCTTCAGATTAAATAGAGAAAAAATTTCCATATTAAAAATTACGTTAATATCTATCTTTTGAAACTAAATATTGGAATATATGTTCTTTTATTTTAGTTTTTTTAGAAGAAAAATGAAGTGATTATGTTTAATTAATGGAGAGTAAAGTATTGTGTATACTTTGCTTATCAATAAGTAGAGAAAAGTATTACTTATTTGGTTTAAATAGTCAATTCCTCGAATGCTTTATGAGTTGAATATTATTTATATCTTTAACAGGAAAATATAGAAATATTTGATTAGTTATGTTTGGAAAAGTTAAATAAAAAAGTATTTTGTTTAATTAATGTTTAGAGAGAAGAATAGTTTATTTCTTCTTTATTTAGCCTCATTAAAAAAATGGTTTGATTGATATGAGTATTGAACTTTTTGCAATGGGGCATGTTTTGATTTAAGATATGACTTTGAATATTTTATGTTTTATGGGACATGGAGTCCATTATGGAATATTATGGGGTATTTCATGAATTTATATAGGTGGATGTGGAGTCCATATGAATTAAGGAAATCATGGGATTTTCTTTGTCTTTCTTTTATATAAATAAGTAGAAAGGAAAAGAGCACTTCGATTTAGTTTTTATTAATGTATTGATGGAAAGAAAAAGTGAATGGTTATCTTTGTATATTTTATGAGCAATGATTTGGTGGAGTTTTGAGGTGGAGTAGAAAGGAAAAGAACACTAGGATTATGAGCAATGATTTGGTGGAGTTTTGAGATGCTCCAGTGATGGCTTCGAGCTTCCTTTTAGACAAACATCTATCCCTTAGGTGTTGCTCACTTTGTTTACCCTTATGCTTTAATCTTCTCCTACTTTCAAGCTGATGTTTTATTTGCCTTTGTAGATGATAACTCCTTCCTTGTGCTATGTTATATATGCTTGTAGGTTGCTCATTGTGATTGTCCACAACCGTGGGTGATGTGAGTTTCTTGAAGGCTCTTTTCACATTACGTGGATAATGCTTCTCTACAATCACTTATGAGATGATCCTTGCTTGTGAAGGATGTGTCTTTATGATACTTAAACTCTATCTTTATTGCTACATAGGACAAGATATTATGGTGCAAAATAATGTAAATATAATTATAATAAAATACCTTGCTTTTGCACCTTCTTTTACAATCTTCTCATGCTGGTTTTGATGACAAGTTTTCTATATTAATCCTTGTAGGCAAGCACTGATTTGACTTGTCTTCTTTGCTAGACAACTCTCTCATTTGCTTGGTTAATTTGGTAATGAATACAAGCTAATAATATTATAGATAGTATATTTTTGAAGGAGTAATGTCTGCACTAATATTTTACCTATAAATAACTCTTAGTGCACCTCAAATATGAGATTCACCAAGTCTCAATTTGTAGCTTTTATCACTGATTTAATGGCTACATTCTTCTCCACTCATTGGAGTAATTTCGATCTGTTTGGTGGCTTCTATAGGCCACAATACCTTGCAGGTACTGAATTTTGAATAGTGCCTTTAAACACTTTGATTATTTGCATATTTGTGCCTTTGATCTTAACAATCAATACAAACAAATAACCTTTTGAGAGTAACTAGTTTAATGAAAAAATAGTATAGTGCAATGAATCAAATAATACTTATAAATTAATGCTCTTTAATTCTCACCTTATTTTTCCTGTAAATAAACTCTCAAAGTAGTTTCAAATGCACTTAATAATCTCTGCAACTTTTAAGAGTAATTATAAAGAACCCTTAAATAATCTACAATTTTCACTACAATTAGTTTTTAGGATGTAGTCTTCTTTATTTCTAGATAGGTAGATGATATATTTCTTTCTTTCAAAATACATCCAACTTGTATTTAATGTGCAAATAAATCTCTTAAAAAAACTATCTTTTGCACCTTGAAGATTGTAATATGAGCCCTTCTTTTTGCAACTTTAATCCAAATATGGTGCTTAATGAAACTTGATAATGAACCCTACTTTAAATTTCAAATAATTACACCCAAGTTGCTTACCTTTAATGGCTTTTGTAGATGATGTAAATCTTGATGTTTAGATTCACCAAGTTGTTGCCTTGTGATGAATGAATTCTATAGCTTCTTGTTGGTTGTCCAAAATAGCTTCTTGGTTCACTAAAACATGGTCTTGAACCTTCTATCTTGAGCCTAGGGTTTGGTGGCTTGATCCTTCAAGTGATCTTTTGTTTTCTAATGTAGATTCAAAAAACTCTTCTCTAAAATGTGCCTTCTTACTGTGAGATACAATATCCAAATCTTCTTGGATTTGGCAAGTTTCTTCTGTCTGAGTTCTAACTTCAAACATGGATTTCTTCTCAAGAATATTAGAGGTCTTGAGGTCTTCAATATTCTTCTTTGGAATTTTACAATACTTACCAAATTCTTCTTCTTTTGGGTTTATTGTCGGATGGCAACAATTGTCCCAAATATTTCACTATCTTTTGTAGTGAATTTCTCCAATAAGTTCTCCTAGGAACTTCTTTGATGTCTTCTTCGACTTCTACAATGAGGATTTCCAAGCCTTCTCCTTGTTTCTCCTTGAGACCTCTCCAAGGTCTTTTAGTCTTGGAACTTCTCTAGTCTTCTTGAAGAGACCTTTTTTTCAACCTTCAACTACAAAAGTGTTGGCAATGAGATCTTCATGGATCTCTAGAACGAGACTTTTGATAGTCCTTCTCTATCTCTTCTAAGGATGGAAGTTCTTCAATGAGCACTTTTATGGGTCTCTTCAGCTTCTTCAAGAGGAAGTCTTCAATCAACTATTTTCAATGGGGTCTTTTCTCAAACTTTTTCAACTTTACTAGTTATTCTTGAATCTAGTGGTATGAGTTGTGTGTCGAGTCCTGGTATTCACAGTCTTGTGGAAAGACTCTAGCTAATTTGAAATTTATAGTCTTCAATGGATATCACCAGTATCCTATCTTCTATTTCTCATGAAATCTTCTTTGGAGTATTCTTTAGATTTTTTCAAGGCTTTTATGGAAGCCTTTTCTTTTTTATCAAGGCTTTTGTGACATTTTCTTCTAGATCAAGTCTTTTGTGGTCTTTTCTTCTAAAATAAAGCTTATGGGGCCTTCTATTCTGCAATAAGGCTTATGTGGTCTTTTCTTCTTCAATAAGGCTTCTATGGCTTTTTCTTCTACAATGTGCAAGTCTACAACAGGGCTTCCTTCAACTTTTTTTCCTGCAACAAGATATTAAGAAAATGATTTTAAATCTTGTCAATGATGAATCTTCACTAGTTGATTTTTCAATCTAGTGGAATGAATTCTGAGTCCTATTTTTCACAAGTTTTCTATAAATTCGTGGAAAGACTCTAGCCAAATGCAATCTCAAAAAATTTGTAACTGATATTTGCTTCTCGTCTCTATCTCTCTTGTGACTTTCCTATTCAATAAATCCTTGCAGCCATGTTTGCATGAAATGACACACAATGGCAAATCCAGTTTACGAAGCGTAGGAGAGATATACCTATTCTGGTAATGGAGGTCTCTTGTGGCTCTGCATATTTCTATCAATGTGATACCGCTGGTAGCTTTTGATAGTGAATACCAAGGGAGAATACAATCACAGGATATGAAATATGCAAAAATATAATATACTGAAATATGCTATTAATAGAAAGTGACGAAAATGATACAATGCAATAAAGAAGAAGTAAGAACTCTAGAACTGATACTAAAGAACTACATTGTACCCCATAACCAATCTATATGGTGATCCATGTAGTATACAAACTACTACCTATAGCGATATATAATCACTTACTATGAGGTCCTTTATATAGAAAAATGGATTGTTTGGCCAACACTCTACCTAGTTGTACAAAGAGTCACCTTGCACATTTACAACTTACACATAGACACTTTACATTTATTATATTACTTGAAGTAATTATTTAACTATCCCCTAAAGTAATCTACTACTCTAGTTATCTACCAAGAGTGGTACATTTACATGACCCAAATGATGTAATATACTCTAACACTAATTGACAAAGTGACAAATGCAATGTTTTAAATTTTAAACGAATTAGTTGAAATAGGAACCATAGATAACTTATTAAAAAATATACTTGTTTAAATTAAAAGATTAATATTTTTTTAGGTGAAGTATATATTTAATAACAAACATTTTCTCGATACATGGGAATGTAAGCCATCATCTCATTCATATTTCTCGAAGGCTAGAGATATCAATCTCCTCTTTCAAATGAAAAAATGGTTGAATTTAATGAAAAATATCAAAATTTAATAAAATGAAATACTATTAAAGCATGTTATTTTCCTCAATTAAATTGATTTTTAAATATATTATGGTATGAATTGAAGTGATTCAAATTGATAATTACAATTACTAATCAAAATCCATATAAATGAAAAAAATTAAAATTAAATTTAACATTAAATATATATATATTTACATTTAAAATTAAATCTATATTAAAAAGAATGATACTATAAAAGAAAATTTGTTAGTAACAATATACCTTCCCTTTAAGAATTTCTCTATAAGGGTGAATATATATATATTCTTTTTGAATTTATCAACTTTGTAAATATAGATGGTGAAGAATAAAATAAAATCAGTTATTATGGTCATAATACAGATATACTATTATGATAAATATAGATACTTGTCAAGTTCCTCACATAAAGTACCAATGTCCTTTTCTGTTTCTTTATAAATCTCTTCTACATACGTATTTCTAGACGTATTAATAAATCCAAAGGGAATGTAAATTCACACGGTGTAAGTAAAGCAAAGTTACAAACCATAAAGTACGTTCCAGAAAACCAGAAACATCTATATAAATAGACAACAAAACTTAAAAACTGTAAAATACGTTCCAGAAGCATTAAACTTATAAAACTTATAACTCCATGACCACATGACAGACCTTCAAAGGTTGGACACTATTGCAAAACTAAACACCAATGACAACAACACACCCATAAAACACATAATCTTAAATGTACTTAGCCTAAATAAAGCATAATAAACCGCATTCAAGTGGGAGCTCGAATCAAGTCAATCAAGGCAAGCTTGGAGAATTTATTTGAAGGATCTCAATACACCCTCCACCAAATTCTTAAAAAGAACTCAAAGTATGAGAAAGGTGGTCAAGATGTGCCCCAATTTTCAAAGGAGCTTACGCGGTAACTCAACCTTCTTTCTCAGCTGGTTACGGCTCTACTCTGAGTTACAGTGGATTTTTCTCACTTTGGGATGCGTGTATGGAGGAAAAGTAGGATTATAATGAGACTTCAATTATTAAATCCGACAGAAATCTTGAAAAAATGTTACCAATCTCCTAATATTTAGGAATAAAAATAAAATAAAAATAAAAGAAATCAATCTTCCTTCTCAGCTGTGCAAACTTCTACTATGGAATAACTTTAGATGCCCTCATTTTGTCAATACATGATAGGAAAGATGTTTGAGTATTGCGAAACCCAAAGAAACCATGCTCCTTGCTTTTGTTCATGCTATTTACAAGCTCAAAGGGAAGATTGAATACAAAGTCTGCAAGTCACCATTTTTCAACGTCTTCAACCCTGGTGGGGCATAGTTTATTTTCCTTCACAATTGCTTCCCAGACAGGGCCTTTGTCTTTCATTGCTTCAGCCAGACTAAAACCTTCCCCCTCATATGGTACCACTTCCAACTCAAATTTTTCTGCCGTGAGTTTCCACAATTTTTTCCATTTAAACACATCTCCATTAACACAGTTGAAGGCCTGGTTCTTGGCAAATGGGTCAGTAGCAGCCCAAATTTATTGCTCTGCAATCAATTCAGCATCAGATGCATCCATAAACTGTTCCCAAGTGATCCTATTGCCTGTGTATTTGAAATAAAGGCCCTCTTGTTTTGCAAATGGCAGCATAGACACACAAAGTACCAATGCAAGTCACCAAGCTACAATAGTAGAGGCCAAATATAAGTGCAGGGCGGTGAACAGACCATGTTAACCCCTCTTTCTTCTTGGCAGCTTCAAAAAGTATGTCTTCAAGAGTTTGGTAAAAATTAGGCCCAGGTAGCCTAGGGTGCTCTTCATGAAATGGTGATCCATGGGGCTGAATATTCCGATTCTTGTCTACAGCATCATAGGGGCCAAAGTATTGTCAGTCTGAAGGCAAACGTGCTCAAACTTTTCGGCATTAGGCAGTAGTGCATCTAAGACATTGTTGAACATTCTTCCATTGTCTTCACAACTCTCTACTAACCCGACAAACCCAAAACAGATGAGATACATCCTTCAAGGCTGATATCTTTTCTAAAGTTTGCTCTCTGTTTAGCACATCACACGGAACGTAGTGTGCTAGAGAATCCGGAGCCCAATCAGGCTTAGGTCTCTGGCAACACCATAGACTTTCCAAGGCCCACCAGGAGTGCCAGGCATAGGCAAGAGTTCTGCCAAACTATTGCCCACAATTCCTGTGATTCCTATAACCAGGGCTACTCTTTGCTTCTAAGATTTTTCGGCTGAGAATTCAAAGTTTTGTTGGGCTTCCCTCGCACGTAAAAAATATAGTGAGAAGCAAATTCGATAGAAAATAATAAATAAAGCGATAAGGATTTGCCCAAACTGTAGATAACTACTTTCTTCTTTAATTGATGGCACTTGGGGGAGGGGGAAGTTGGTCATTTCTTT
This sequence comes from Wollemia nobilis, assembly GCA_028583015.1. Taxonomy (NCBI): domain Eukaryota; kingdom Viridiplantae; phylum Streptophyta; class Pinopsida; order Araucariales; family Araucariaceae; genus Wollemia; species Wollemia nobilis. Next base: position 188,402 of record JAQPPZ010004583.1, on the reverse strand, counting down.
GGACAAAAATAGACATCAACTAAGATTTTAGTTATGACCAAAATAGGCGTTCGCCAACAGAAACACGGAGTCTACCATTCTTGGAGCAAATGACACCTTCTAGGCAACATCCAAGCAGTCACATTTTATATTCAAAATGTCTAAATTTCCATTTTAAAGTGATAGATTTCAATTTGGAAGTTGTTAAATGTCAATCAAAATTGTAATTTCGACATGATCACAATTGAAATCTGAACATTTCAAAAATAAAATCAAATTCCTTTCAAAATTAAAATTCTAGCACTACTATATGAGAGTCGTTTGTTCCATGTTTTGTCATTTCTATTAAATAGGGTATGTTTTAGCTTTAGAACAGGCAGGAAATAATATTTTATGAGCTCATCTCTGCACTACTATCCATCAAATTAATGATTATGATCTCCCTATTACTTCTCAACTTCAACTGATATAATATATTCTATTGGTAAAAATATTATGATGCACAAAGCAACATTTATATATCCTATTAATTCATTTCCAAAACTAAATCCAATTCGTCAAACTATATGCGACAGAAGTTTGTGGCAAATAGACCTCGACAAAATCCCCAATCAAGTATTACCTTTAACAAAGCTGAGATTATTCCTCCTTCAATCAGGTGTAATTGTTGGATCAACAAGCCTTGCACACTCCCTACCGCTTTGAAACCCCTCAATTAAAATAAGCTTTGCTTGAGTAAAGCCAAATTTAAACAACCTAAAAACTGAATTATGGAAAACACCAAACAAATTTGCCAAATAAAAGACTAAATAAAGACATTATATTAGGCTATCTTTATTTAGAAATTTTAGTTTAAAATATTACATCCCTGTAGGGACAAATGTTTAAAAAGTTCATGAAAGTTCTTTTTTTGGAGACTTCATATTTTTTTGGTATGACCTGGAAGATTCTAGAAGACTAGTAAGCCCTCGAAGATTCCAAAAGATTATTTGTACGAGAAAATTAGAAAATCCTCTCATTTTGTGATTATAAATAGGATATTTGCATGTAACATTGAACATGGAATTTCATTGAATAAATGAATGTTTTTCTCTATAAATATCTGGTTCTCCTTTTATCTGTTGTTCATCTGCTATTTATGTTTTTTGCTTGCAATTTTTGTTCTTTGTCTATTTTAGCATATTCTTTATTTTTTTTCTTTCAAGGTATCAGAGCACTATTATAGAAGAGAGGAAGTTGTATATGCTTTGGTAATGAATCAATCTCTCTCTCTCTCTCTCTCTCTCTACAACATTGGTTACTGAATATTTATTTTAGAGTGCTCTTAAGGGCTAGTGCATTGTTTCACAGTTTGAGTGGGAGAAGAGCGATTTGCAAAAAATGAGCAACAAACTAGAGATTGAGAAGTTCAACAGATTGAACTTCACATTGTGGAAAATCAAAATGGAGGATTTGCTGGTGGAAAAGGACTTGTGGGTTGCAGTCACTATAAAGCCCACTAGGATGGCACAAGAGGAATTTACGACCCACCTTGGTAGGACTCTTATATGAGATGGACTATGTATTGATAAATGATGATTTAGTGCTTAGTTTTGATGCATTTGGATGATTTTATGCATTTGTTGTTTTGATTATATGATATGGGGATATGATATTGCTGATGTTATGTGTGTTTGCGGGACTAGGTACCCTCATGGGTGGATGAGAAAGTTGACCACCGAAAATGAGATACCAAAAAAGAAAATGATGCTTAGTCTAAATGACAACATCTCCAGGGTAAGATATACCCTGGGTAACAAGTGGTTACCGCATATAGTTGCATTTCATGTCTGCTTGTTGAAAAATGTATCGTCGCCAAGGATGTTACTATAAGCAACAAAGTCGATGAAGTGAAAGTTGATAACCTGGAAGTTATCATAATATGTTCCAAGCATGTGATTGATAAATGCTTGTTTTGTTTGGCATATTTTATCGTGAAATGAATTTAGCAAAGGATTCATTAAGGGGAATGATTAATAAAATGGAAGTTTTATTAAGCCCCTAATGATTAAATATCAATGCTAAGAATTCATATTAAAATTTGACATCAAATTGATTAATTAGGGGATGATTGATTAATTGGTCAAAACTGTTCTAATATTTTGATTTATCATTAGAAATAAAAATGAAAGACTTGTCTCATTTTTTATATTAAAAAAAAGGAAATGTTGAAGGAGGCATTTAACTTAGATTAATTGGATGAGTTATTTCTAATTTTATGGTAGCCATTATAAATAAGGTTAATCTAGACCCAAGTTTATATGGTGGTCTTATAAGACGCCACCACCTGCATGAATAGAAATTAGAAAGGAATTAATGTCCAAGGGTTTGTGCTTTTCAAAAAAGAGGAAAGTGGTTAGTTATATTTTTGGTTGGTGATGGAAACAAACCACCTCCTTCTTGCTCCTTAGGGAAAGAGGAGAGGGATACAGGGAAAGAAAAGAAAGGAGAGAAACTTACTTGAAGTACATAGGAGGACAAAGAATCAAAGGCTATAAAATGACGAGCAAAGAGTGAAGGATGTCTTCTTTGGCTTGCTGCTTTGTTAGGAAAATAAGAAAATATAAGGTATGCCCTTGTTGAATTGGTGTTTTTGGCTATGATTGGAAAAAAATTGTTTTATTGGAATAATTTAGATATTTCTGTTGTTGCACCTATTTTTGTTGTCCCTAATTTGTTTGAATAGTTTTCATAACCATAGGGGCATCCTTAAATAAATTAAAGGGTTGGTATGTTTTTTTTGGAATGTGTAAACTTCAGTAGGAAGTTGAACTGCAATAGACTCCTGATTAGTTTTACACTTCAAATTTTTCGTTGTTGGTTAAATTTGTTTATGATCTACCTTTCTATGGATTTTGTTTGGATAATGCTTTGATTGTCAAACCAGAATGATAAGGTAGGAATCTAACTATTTTAACTCCCCATGGATCTTTGTGTGTTGTGAGTTGGCTCATTAAGTCAGTGCTTGTGGTTTCCATAGTCGGGTTACTGCAATAGACCTATTGATCTCCTTCAGTTTTATATTGTATCTTAGAAATGTAGAACCTGAATTGTGTGATCAATTATTGAGAAGAATGTTACTCAAGTCATGCATTAACTTAGATGAAGGATTAAAATAGATCATTTATTTTATGCTTTGGTTAATTTATGGGTAAGTTTGCTGAAGATCATGCGCTATGGAAATGGGATTTTAAGTGTATTAATTAAATGTAGCTCTATTATGGTTAGTGCTTTAACGAAGTCCTTGACTAGTTATTAATTAGATGGTCTAAAAGAAAGGATTCAAATGATTTTATATATCCTTCGTTTACCTTCAGATTAAATAGAGAAAAAATTTCCATATTAAAAATTACGTTAATATCTATCTTTTGAAACTAAATATTGGAATATATGTTCTTTTATTTTAGTTTTTTTAGAAGAAAAATGAAGTGATTATGTTTAATTAATGGAGAGTAAAGTATTGTGTATACTTTGCTTATCAATAAGTAGAGAAAAGTATTACTTATTTGGTTTAAATAGTCAATTCCTCGAATGCTTTATGAGTTGAATATTATTTATATCTTTAACAGGAAAATATAGAAATATTTGATTAGTTATGTTTGGAAAAGTTAAATAAAAAAGTATTTTGTTTAATTAATGTTTAGAGAGAAGAATAGTTTATTTCTTCTTTATTTAGCCTCATTAAAAAAATGGTTTGATTGATATGAGTATTGAACTTTTTGCAATGGGGCATGTTTTGATTTAAGATATGACTTTGAATATTTTATGTTTTATGGGACATGGAGTCCATTATGGAATATTATGGGGTATTTCATGAATTTATATAGGTGGATGTGGAGTCCATATGAATTAAGGAAATCATGGGATTTTCTTTGTCTTTCTTTTATATAAATAAGTAGAAAGGAAAAGAGCACTTCGATTTAGTTTTTATTAATGTATTGATGGAAAGAAAAAGTGAATGGTTATCTTTGTATATTTTATGAGCAATGATTTGGTGGAGTTTTGAGGTGGAGTAGAAAGGAAAAGAACACTAGGATTATGAGCAATGATTTGGTGGAGTTTTGAGATGCTCCAGTGATGGCTTCGAGCTTCCTTTTAGACAAACATCTATCCCTTAGGTGTTGCTCACTTTGTTTACCCTTATGCTTTAATCTTCTCCTACTTTCAAGCTGATGTTTTATTTGCCTTTGTAGATGATAACTCCTTCCTTGTGCTATGTTATATATGCTTGTAGGTTGCTCATTGTGATTGTCCACAACCGTGGGTGATGTGAGTTTCTTGAAGGCTCTTTTCACATTACGTGGATAATGCTTCTCTACAATCACTTATGAGATGATCCTTGCTTGTGAAGGATGTGTCTTTATGATACTTAAACTCTATCTTTATTGCTACATAGGACAAGATATTATGGTGCAAAATAATGTAAATATAATTATAATAAAATACCTTGCTTTTGCACCTTCTTTTACAATCTTCTCATGCTGGTTTTGATGACAAGTTTTCTATATTAATCCTTGTAGGCAAGCACTGATTTGACTTGTCTTCTTTGCTAGACAACTCTCTCATTTGCTTGGTTAATTTGGTAATGAATACAAGCTAATAATATTATAGATAGTATATTTTTGAAGGAGTAATGTCTGCACTAATATTTTACCTATAAATAACTCTTAGTGCACCTCAAATATGAGATTCACCAAGTCTCAATTTGTAGCTTTTATCACTGATTTAATGGCTACATTCTTCTCCACTCATTGGAGTAATTTCGATCTGTTTGGTGGCTTCTATAGGCCACAATACCTTGCAGGTACTGAATTTTGAATAGTGCCTTTAAACACTTTGATTATTTGCATATTTGTGCCTTTGATCTTAACAATCAATACAAACAAATAACCTTTTGAGAGTAACTAGTTTAATGAAAAAATAGTATAGTGCAATGAATCAAATAATACTTATAAATTAATGCTCTTTAATTCTCACCTTATTTTTCCCCGTAAATAAGCTCTTAAAGTAGTTTCAAATGCACTTAATAATATCTCGCAACTTTTAAGAGTAATTATAAAGAACCCTTAAATAATCTACAATTTTCACTACAATTAGTTTTTAGGATGTAGTCTTCTTTATTTCTAGATAGGTAGATGATATATTTCTTTCTTTCAAAATACATCCAACTTGTATTTAATGTGCAAATAAATCTCTTAAAAAAACTATCTTTTGCACCTTGAAGATTGTAATATGAGCCCTTCTTTTTGCAACTTTAATCCAAATATGGTGCTTAATGAAACTTGATAATGAACCCTACTTTAAATTTCAAATAATTACACCCAAGTTGCTTACCTTTAATGGCTTTTGTAGATGATGTAAATCTTGATGTTTAGATTCACCAAGTTGTTGCCTTGTGATGAATGAATTCTATAGCTTCTTGTTGGTTGTCCAAAATAGCTTCTTGGTTCACTAAAACATGGTCTTGAACCTTCTATCTTGAGCCTAGGGTTTGGTGGCTTGATCCTTCAAGTGATCTTTTGTTTTCTAATGTAGATTCAAAAAACTCTTCTCTAAAATGTGCCTTCTTACTGTGAGATACAATATCCAAATCTTCTTGGATTTGGCAAGTTTCTTCTGTCTGAGTTCTAACTTCAAACATGGATTTCTTCTCAAGAATATTAGAGGTCTTGAGGTCTTCAATATTCTTCTTTGGAATTTTACAATACTTACCAAATTCTTCTTCTTTTGGGTTTATTGTCGGATGGCAACAATTGTCCCAAATATTTCACTATCTTTTGTACTGAATTTCTCCAATAAGTTCTCCTAGGAACTTCTTTGATGTCTTCTTCGACTTCTACAATGAGGATTTCCAAGCCTTCTCCTTGTTTCTCCTTGAGACCTCTCCAAGGTCTTTTAGTCTTGGAACTTCTCTAGTCTTCTTGAAGAGACCTTTTTTTCAACCTTCAACTACAAAAGTGTTGGCAATGAGATCTTCATGGATCTCTAGAACGAGACTTTTGATAGTCCTTCTCTATCTCTTCTAAGGATGGAAGTTCTTCAATGAGCACTTTTATGGGTCTCTTCAGCTTCTTCAAGAGGAAGTCTTCAATCAACTATTTTCAATGGGGTCTTTTCTCAAACTTTTTCAACTTTACTAGTTATTCTTGAATCTAGTGGTATGAGTTGTGTGTCGAGTCCTGGTATTCACAGTCTTGTGGAAAGACTCTAGCTAATTTGAAATTTATAGTCTTCAATGGATATCACCAGTATCCTATCTTCTATTTCTCATGAAATCTTCTTTGGAGTATTCTTTAGATTTTTTCAAGGCTTTTATGGAAGCCTTTTCTTTTTTATCAAGGCTTTTGTGACATTTTCTTCTAGATCAAGTCTTTTGTGGTCTTTTCTTCTAAAATAAAGCTTATGGGGCCTTCTATTCTGCAATAAGGCTTATGTGGTCTTTTCTTCTTCAATAAGGCTTCTATGGCTTTTTCTTCTACAATGTGCAAGTCTACAACAGGGCTTCCTTCAACTTTTTTTCCTGCAACAAGATATTAAGAAAATGATTTTAAATCTTGTCAATGATGAATCTTCACTAGTTGATTTTTCAATCTAGTGGAATGAATTCTGAGTCCTATTTTTCACAAGTTTTCTATAAATTCGTGGAAAGACTCTAGCCAAATGCAATCTCAAAAAATTTGTAACTGATATTTGCTTCTCGTCTCTATCTCTCTTGTGACTTTCCTATTCAATAAATCCTTGCAGCCATGTTTGCATGAAATGACACACAATGGCAAATCCAGTTTACGAAGCGTAGGAGAGATATACCTATTCTGGTAATGGAGGTCTCTTGTGGCTCTGCATATTTCTATCAATGTGATACCGCTGGTAGCTTTTGATAGTGAATACCAAGGGAGAATACAATCACAGGATATGAAATATGCAAAAATATAATATACTGAAATATGCTATTAATAGAAAGTGACGAAAATGATACAATGCAATAAAGAAGAAGTAAGAACTCTAGAACTGATACTAAAGAACTACATTGTACCCCATAACCAATCTATATGGTGATCCATGTAGTATACAAACTACTACCTATAGCGATATATAATCACTTACTATGAGGTCCTTTATATAGAAAAATGGATTGTTTGGCCAACACTCTACCTAGTTGTACAAAGAGTCACCTTGCACATTTACAACTTACACATAGACACTTTACATTTATTATATTACTTGAAGTAATTATTTAACTATCCCCTAAAGTAATCTACTACTCTAGTTATCTACCAAGAGTGGTACATTTACATGACCCAAATGATGTAATATACTCTAACACTAATTGACAAAGTGACAAATGCAATGTTTTAAATTTTAAACGAATTAGTTGAAATAGGAACCATAGATAACTTATTAAAAAATATACTTGTTTAAATTAAAAGATTAATATTTTTTTAGGTGAAGTATATATTTAATAACAAACATTTTCTCGATACATGGGAATGTAAGCCATCATCTCATTCATATTTCTCGAAGGCTAGAGATATCAATCTCCTCTTTCAAATGAAAAAATGGTTGAATTTAATGAAAAATATCAAAATTTAATAAAATGAAATACTATTAAAGCATGTTATTTTCCTCAATTAAATTGATTTTTAAATATATTATGGTATGAATTGAAGTGATTCAAATTGATAATTACAATTACTAATCAAAATCCATATAAATGAAAAAAATTAAAATTAAATTTAACATTAAATATATATATATTTACATTTAAAATTAAATCTATATTAAAAAGAATGATACTATAAAAGAAAATTTGTTAGTAACAATATACCTTCCCTTTAAGAATTTCTCTATAAGGGTGAATATATATATATTCTTTTTGAATTTATCAACTTTGTAAATATAGATGGTGAAGAATAAAATAAAATCAGTTATTATGGTCATAATACAGATATACTATTATGATAAATATAGATACTTGTCAAGTTCCTCACATAAAGTACCAATGTCCTTTTCTGTTTCTTTATAAATCTCTTCTACATACGTATTTCTAGACGTATTAATAAATCCAAAGGGAATGTAAATTCACACGGTGTAAGTAAAGCAAAGTTACAAACCATAAAGTACGTTCCAGAAAACCAGAAACATCTATATAAATAGACAACAAAACTTAAAAACTGTAAAATACGTTCCAGAAGCATTAAACTTATAAAACTTATAACTCCATGACCACATGACAGACCTTCAAAGGTTGGACACTATTGCAAAACTAAACACCAATGACAACAACACACCCATAAAACACATAATCTTAAATGTACTTAGCCTAAATAAAGCATAATAAACCGCATTCAAGTGGGAGCTCGAATCAAGTCAATCAAGGCAAGCTTGGAGAATTTATTTGAAGGATCTCAATACACCCTCCACCAAATTCTTAAAAAGAACTCAAAGTATGAGAAAGGTGGTCAAGATGTGCCCCAATTTTCAAAGGAGCTTACGCGGTAACTCAACCTTCTTTCTCAGCTGGTTACGGCTCTACTCTGAGTTACAGTGGATTTTTCTCACTTTGGGATGCGTGTATGGAGGAAAAGTAGGATTATAATGAGACTTCAATTATTAAATCCGACAGAAATCTTGAAAAAATGTTACCAATCTCCTAATATTTAGGAATAAAAATAAAATAAAAATAAAAGAAATCAATCTTCCTTCTCAGCTGTGCAAACTTCTACTATGGAATAACTTTAGATGCCCTCATTTTGTCAATACATGATAGGAAAGATGTTTGAGTATTGCGAAACCCAAAGAAACCATGCTCCTTGCTTTTGTTCATGCTATTTACAAGCTCAAAGGGAAGATTGAATACAAAGTCTGCAAGTCACCATTTTTCAACGTCTTCAACCCTGGTGGGGCATAGTTTATTTTCCTTCACAATTGCTTCCCAGACAGGGCCTTTGTCTTTCATTGCTTCAGCCAGACTAAAACCTTCCCCCTCATATGGTACCACTTCCAACTCAAATTTTTCTGCCGTGAGTTTCCACAATTTTTTCCATTTAAACACATCTCCATTAACACAGTTGAAGGCCTGGTTCTTGGCAAATGGGTCAGTAGCAGCCCAAATTTATTGCTCTGCAATCAATTCAGCATCAGATGCATCCATAAACTGTTCCCAAGTGATCCTATTGCCTGTGTATTTGAAATAAAGGCCCTCTTGTTTTGCAAATGGCAGCATAGACACACAAAGTACCAATGCAAGTCACCAAGCTACAATAGTAGAGGCCAAATATAAGTGCAGGGCGGTGAACAGACCATGTTAACCCCTCTTTCTTCTTGGCAGCTTCAAAAAGTATGTCTTCAAGAGTTTGGTAAAAATTAGGCCCAGGTAGCCTAGGGTGCTCTTCATGAAATGGTGATCCATGGGGCTGAATATTCCGATTCTTGTCTACAGCATCATAGGGGCCAAAGTATTGTCAGTCTGAAGGCAAACGTGCTCAAACTTTTCGGCATTAGGCAGTAGTGCATCTAAGACATTGTTGAACATTCTTCCATTGTCTTCACAACTCTCTACTAACCCGACAAACCCAAAACAGATGAGATACATCCTTCAAGGCTGATATCTTTTCTAAAGTTTGCTCTCTGTTTAGCACATCACACGGAACGTAGTGTGCTAGAGAATCCGGAGCCCAATCAGGCTTAGGTCTCTGGCAACACCATAGACTTTCCAAGGCCCACCAGGAGTGCCAGGCATAGGCAAGAGTTCTGCCAAACTATTGCCCACAATTCCTGTGATTCCTATAACCAGGGCTACTCTTTGCTTCTAAGATTTTTCGGCTGAGAATTCAAAGTTTTGTTGGGCTTCCCTCGCACGTAAAAAATATAGTGAGAAGCAAATTCGATAGAAAATAATAAATAAAGCGATAAGGATTTGCCCAAACTGTAGATAACTACTTTCTTCTTTAATTGATGGCACTTGGGGGAGGGGGAAGTTGGTCATTTCTTTGGACAAAAATAGACATCAACTAAGATTTTAGTTATGACCAAAATAGGCGTTCGCCAACAGAAACACGGAGTCTACCATTCTTGGAGCAAATGACACCTTCTAGGCAACATCCAAGCAGTCACATTTTATATTCAAAATGTCTAAATTTCCATTTTAAAGTGATAGATTTCAATTTGGAAGTTGTTAAATGTCAATCAAAATTGTAATTTCGACATGATCACAATTGAAATCTGAACATTTCAAAAATAAAATCAAATTCCTTTCAAAATTAAAATTCTAGCACTACTATATGAGAGTCGTTTGTTCCATGTTTTGTCATTTCTATTAAATAGGGTATGTTTTAGCTTTAGAACAGGCAGGAAATAATATTTTATGAGCTCATCTCTGCACTACTATCCATCAAATTAATGATTATGATCTCCCTATTACTTCTCAACTTCAACTGATATAATATATTCTATTGGTAAAAATATTATGATGCACAAAGCAACATTTATATATCCTATTAATTCATTTCCAAAACTAAATCCAATTCGTCAAACTATATGCGACAGAAGTTTGTGGCAAATAGACCTCGACAAAATCCCCAATCAAGTATTACCTTTAACAAAGCTGAGATTATTCCTCCTTCAATCAGGTGTAATTGTTGGATCAACAAGCCTTGCACACTCCCTACCGCTTTGAAACCCCTCAATTAAAATAAGCTTTGCTTGAGTAAAGCCAAATTTAAACAACCTAAAAACTGAATTATGGAAAACACCAAACAAATTTGCCAAATAAAAGACTAAATAAAGACATTATATTAGGCTATCTTTATTTAGAAATTTTAGTTTAAAATATTACATCCCTGTAGGGACAAATGTTTAAAAAGTTCATGAAAGTTCTTTTTTTGGAGACTTCATATTTTTTTGGTATGACCTGGAAGATTCTAGAAGACTAGTAAGCCCTCGAAGATTCCAAAAGATTATTTGTACGAGAAAATTAGAAAATCCTCTCATTTTGTGATTATAAATAGGATATTTGCATGTAACATTGAACATGGAATTTCATTGAATAAATGAATGTTTTTCTCTATAAATATCTGGTTCTCCTTTTATCTGTTGTTCATCTGCTATTTATGTTTTTTGCTTGCAATTTTTGTTCTTTGTCTATTTTAGCATATTCTTTATTTTTTTTCTTTCAAGGTATCAGAGCACTATTATAGAAGAGAGGAAGTTGTATATGCTTTGGTAATGAATCAATCTCTCTCTCTCTCTCTCTCTCTCTACAACATTGGTTACTGAATATTTATTTTAGAGTGCTCTTAAGGGCTAGTGCATTGTTTCACAGTTTGAGTGGGAGAAGAGCGATTTGCAAAAAATGAGCAACAAACTAGAGATTGAGAAGTTCAACAGATTGAACTTCACATTGTGGAAAATCAAAATGGAGGATTTGCTGGTGGAAAAGGACTTGTGGGTTGCAGTCACTATAAAGCCCACTAGGATGGCACAAGAGGAATTTACGACCCACCTTGGTAGGACTCTTATATGAGATGGACTATGTATTGATAAATGATGATTTAGTGCTTAGTTTTGATGCATTTGGATGATTTTATGCATTTGTTGTTTTGATTATATGATATGGGGATATGATATTGCTGATGTTATGTGTGTTTGCGGGACTAGGTACCCTCATGGGTGGATGAGAAAGTTGACCACCGAAAATGAGATACCAAAAAAGAAAATGATGCTTAGTCTAAATGACAACATCTCCAGGGTAAGATATACCCTGGGTAACAAGTGGTTACCGCATATAGTTGCATTTCATGTCTGCTTGTTGAAAAATGTATCGTCGCCAAGGATGTTACTATAAGCAACAAAGTCGATGAAGTGAAAGTTGATAACCTGGAAGTTATCATAATATGTTCCAAGCATGTGATTGATAAATGCTTGTTTTGTTTGGCATATTTTATCGTGAAATGAATTTAGCAAAGGATTCATTAAGGGGAATGATTAATAAAATGGAAGTTTTATTAAGCCCCTAATGATTAAATATCAATGCTAAGAATTCATATTAAAATTTGACATCAAATTGATTAATTAGGGGATGATTGATTAATTGGTCAAAACTGTTCTAATATTTTGATTTATCATTAGAAATAAAAATGAAAGACTTGTCTCATTTTTTATATTAAAAAAAAGGAAATGTTGAAGGAGGCATTTAACTTAGATTAATTGGATGAGTTATTTCTAATTTTATGGTAGCCATTATAAATAAGGTTAATCTAGACCCAAGTTTATATGGTGGTCTTATAAGACGCCACCACCTGCATGAATAGAAATTAGAAAGGAATTAATGTCCAAGGGTTTGTGCTTTTCAAAAAAGAGGAAAGTGGTTAGTTATATTTTTGGTTGGTGATGGAAACAAACCACCTCCTTCTTGCTCCTTAGGGAAAGAGGAGAGGGATACAGGGAAAGAAAAGAAAGGAGAGAAACTTACTTGAAGTACATAGGAGGACAAAGAATCAAAGGCTATAAAATGACGAGCAAAGAGTGAAGGATGTCTTCTTTGGCTTGCTGCTTTGTTAGGAAAATAAGAAAATATAAGGTATGCCCTTGTTGAATTGGTGTTTTTGGCTATGATTGGAAAAAAATTGTTTTATTGGAATAATTTAGATATTTCTGTTGTTGCACCTATTTTTGTTGTCCCTAATTTGTTTGAATAGTTTTCATAACCATAGGGGCATCCTTAAATAAATTAAAGGGTTGGTATGTTTTTTTTGGAATGTGTAAACTTCAGTAGGAAGTTGAACTGCAATAGACTCCTGATTAGTTTTACACTTCAAATTTTTCGTTGTTGGTTAAATTTGTTTATGATCTACCTTTCTATGGATTTTGTTTGGATAATGCTTTGATTGTCAAACCAGAATGATAAGGTAGGAATCTAACTATTTTAACTCCCCATGGATCTTTGTGTGTTGTGAGTTGGCTCATTAAGTCAGTGCTTGTGGTTTCCATAGTCGGGTTACTGCAATAGACCTATTGATCTCCTTCAGTTTTATATTGTATCTTAGAAATGTAGAACCTGAATTGTGTGATCAATTATTGAGAAGAATGTTACTCAAGTCATGCATTAACTTAGATGAAGGATTAAAATAGATCATTTATTTTATGCTTTGGTTAATTTATGGGTAAGTTTGCTGAAGATCATGCGCTATGGAAATGGGATTTTAAGTGTATTAATTAAATGTAGCTCTATTATGGTTAGTGCTTTAACGAAGTCCTTGACTAGTTATTAATTAGATGGTCTAAAAGAAAGGATTCAAATGATTTTATATATCCTTCGTTTACCTTCAGATTAAATAGAGAAAAAATTTCCATATTAAAAATTACGTTAATATCTATCTTTTGAAACTAAATATTGGAATATATGTTCTTTTATTTTAGTTTTTTTAGAAGAAAAATGAAGTGATTATGTTTAATTAATGGAGAGTAAAGTATTGTGTATACTTTGCTTATCAATAAGTAGAGAAAAGTATTACTTATTTGGTTTAAATAGTCAATTCCTCGAATGCTTTATGAGTTGAATATTATTTATATCTTTAACAGGAAAATATAGAAATATTTGATTAGTTATGTTTGGAAAAGTTAAATAAAAAAGTATTTTGTTTAATTAATGTTTAGAGAGAAGAATAGTTTATTTCTTCTTTATTTAGCCTCATTAAAAAAATGGTTTGATTGATATGAGTATTGAACTTTTTGCAATGGGGCATGTTTTGATTTAAGATATGACTTTGAATATTTTATGTTTTATGGGACATGGAGTCCATTATGGAATATTATGGGGTATTTCATGAATTTATATAGGTGGATGTGGAGTCCATATGAATTAAGGAAATCATGGGATTTTCTTTGTCTTTCTTTTATATAAATAAGTAGAAAGGAAAAGAGCACTTCGATTTAGTTTTTATTAATGTATTGATGGAAAGAAAAAGTGAATGGTTATCTTTGTATATTTTATGAGCAATGATTTGGTGGAGTTTTGAGGTGGAGTAGAAAGGAAAAGAACACTAGGATTATGAGCAATGATTTGGTGGAGTTTTGAGATGCTCCAGTGATGGCTTCGAGCTTCCTTTTAGACAAACATCTATCCCTTAGGTGTTGCTCACTTTGTTTACCCTTATGCTTTAATCTTCTCCTACTTTCAAGCTGATGTTTTATTTGCCTTTGTAGATGATAACTCCTTCCTTGTGCTATGTTATATATGCTTGTAGGTTGCTCATTGTGATTGTCCACAACCGTGGGTGATGTGAGTTTCTTGAAGGCTCTTTTCACATTACGTGGATAATGCTTCTCTACAATCACTTATGAGATGATCCTTGCTTGTGAAGGATGTGTCTTTATGATACTTAAACTCTATCTTTATTGCTACATAGGACAAGATATTATGGTGCAAAATAATGTAAATATAATTATAATAAAATACCTTGCTTTTGCACCTTCTTTTACAATCTTCTCATGCTGGTTTTGATGACAAGTTTTCTATATTAATCCTTGTAGGCAAGCACTGATTTGACTTGTCTTCTTTGCTAGACAACTCTCTCATTTGCTTGGTTAATTTGGTAATGAATACAAGCTAATAATATTATAGATAGTATATTTTTGAAGGAGTAATGTCTGCACTAATATTTTACCTATAAATAACTCTTAGTGCACCTCAAATATGAGATTCACCAAGTCTCAATTTGTAGCTTTTATCACTGATTTAATGGCTACATTCTTCTCCACTCATTGGAGTAATTTCGATCTGTTTGGTGGCTTCTATAGGCCACAATACCTTGCAGGTACTGAATTTTGAATAGTGCCTTTAAACACTTTGATTATTTGCATATTTGTGCCTTTGATCTTAACAATCAATACAAACAAATAACCTTTTGAGAGTAACTAGTTTAATGAAAAAATAGTATAGTGCAATGAATCAAATAATACTTATAAATTAATGCTCTTTAATTCTCACCTTATTTTTCCTGTAAATAAACTCTCAAAGTAGTTTCAAATGCACTTAATAATCTCTGCAACTTTTAAGAGTAATTATAAAGAACCCTTAAATAATCTACAATTTTCACTACAATTAGTTTTTAGGATGTAGTCTTCTTTATTTCTAGATAGGTAGATGATATATTTCTTTCTTTCAAAATACATCCAACTTGTATTTAATGTGCAAATAAATCTCTTAAAAAAACTATCTTTTGCACCTTGAAGATTGTAATATGAGCCCTTCTTTTTGCAACTTTAATCCAAATATGGTGCTTAATGAAACTTGATAATGAACCCTACTTTAAATTTCAAATAATTACACCCAAGTTGCTTACCTTTAATGGCTTTTGTAGATGATGTAAATCTTGATGTTTAGATTCACCAAGTTGTTGCCTTGTGATGAATGAATTCTATAGCTTCTTGTTGGTTGTCCAAAATAGCTTCTTGGTTCACTAAAACATGGTCTTGAACCTTCTATCTTGAGCCTAGGGTTTGGTGGCTTGATCCTTCAAGTGATCTTTTGTTTTCTAATGTAGATTCAAAAAACTCTTCTCTAAAATGTGCCTTCTTACTGTGAGATACAATATCCAAATCTTCTTGGATTTGGCAAGTTTCTTCTGTCTGAGTTCTAACTTCAAACATGGATTTCTTCTCAAGAATATTAGAGGTCTTGAGGTCTTCAATATTCTTCTTTGGAATTTTACAATACTTACCAAATTCTTCTTCTTTTGGGTTTATTGTCGGATGGCAACAATTGTCCCAAATATTTCACTATCTTTTGTAGTGAATTTCTCCAATAAGTTCTCCTAGGAACTTCTTTGATGTCTTCTTCGACTTCTACAATGAGGATTTCCAAGCCTTCTCCTTGTTTCTCCTTGAGACCTCTCCAAGGTCTTTTAGTCTTGGAACTTCTCTAGTCTTCTTGAAGAGACCTTTTTTTCAACCTTCAACTACAAAAGTGTTGGCAATGAGATCTTCATGGATCTCTAGAACGAGACTTTTGATAGTCCTTCTCTATCTCTTCTAAGAATGGAAGTTATTCAATGAGCACTTTTATGGGTCTCTTCGAGCTTCTTCAAGAGGAAGTCTTCAATCAACTATTTTCAATGGGGTCTTTTCTCAAACTTTTTCAACTTTACTAGTTATTCTTGAATCTAGTGGTATGAGTTGTGTGTCGAGTCCTGGTATTCACAGTCTTGTGGAAAGACTCTAGCTAATTTGAAATTTATAGTCTTCAATGGATATCACCAGTATCCTATCTTCTATTTCTCATGAAATCTTCTTTGGAGTATTCTTTAGATTTTTTCAAGGCTTTTATGGAAGCCTTTTCTTTTTTATCAAGGCTTTTGTGACATTTTCTTCTAGATCAAGTCTTTTGTGGTCTTTTCTTCTAAAATAAAGCTTATGGGGCCTTCTATTCTGCAATAAGGCTTATGTGGTCTTTTCTTCTTCAATAAGGCTTCTATGGCTTTTTCTTCTACAATGTGCAAGTCTACAACAGGGCTTCCTTCAACTTTTTTTCCTGCAACAAGATATTAAGAAAATGATTTTAAATCTTGTCAATGATGAATCTTCACTAGTTGATTTTTCAATCTAGTGGAATGAATTCTGAGTCCTATTTTTCACAAGTTTTCTATAAATTCGTGGAAAGACTCTAGCCAAATGCAATCTCAAAAAATTTGTAACTGATATTTGCTTCTCGTCTCTATCTCTCTTGTGACTTTCCTATTCAATAAATCCTTGCAGCCATGTTTGCATGAAATGACACACAATGGCAAATCCAGTTTACGAAGCGTAGGAGAGATATACCTATTCTGGTAATGGAGGTCTCTTGTGGCTCTGCATATTTCTATCAATGTGATACCGCTGGTAGCTTTTGATAGTGAATACCAAGGGAGAATACAATCACAGGATATGAAATATGCAAAAATATAATATACTGAAATATGCTATTAATAGAAAGTGACGAAAATGATACAATGCAATAAAGAAGAAGTAAGAACTCTAGAACTGATACTAAAGAACTACATTGTACCCCATAACCAATCTATATGGTGATCCATGTAGTATACAAACTACTACCTATAGCGATATATAATCACTTACTATGAGGTCCTTTATATAGAAAAATGGATTGTTTGGCCAACACTCTACCTAGTTGTACAAAGAGTCACCTTGCACATTTACAACTTACACATAGACACTTTACATTTATTATATTACTTGAAGTAATTATTTAACTATCCCCTAAAGTAATCTACTACTCTAGTTATCTACCAAGAGTGGTACATTTACATGACCCAAATGATGTAATATACTCTAACACTAATTGACAAAGTGACAAATGCAATGTTTTAAATTTTAAACGAATTAGTTGAAATAGGAACCATAGATAACTTATTAAAAAATATACTTGTTTAAATTAAAAGATTAATATTTTTTTAGGTGAAGTATATATTTAATAACAAACATTTTCTCGATACATGGGAATGTAAGCCATCATCTCATTCATATTTCTCGAAGGCTAGAGATATCAATCTCCTCTTTCAAATGAAAAAATGGTTGAATTTAATGAAAAATATCAAAATTTAATAAAATGAAATACTATTAAAGCATGTTATTTTCCTCAATTAAATTGATTTTTAAATATATTATGGTATGAATTGAAGTGATTCAAATTGATAATTACAATTACTAATCAAAATCCATATAAATGAAAAAAATTAAAATTAAATTTAACATTAAATATATATATATTTACATTTAAAATTAAATCTATATTAAAAAGAATGATACTATAAAAGAAAATTTGTTAGTAACAATATACCTTCCCTTTAAGAATTTCTCTATAAGGGTGAATATATATATATTCTTTTTGAATTTATCAACTTTGTAAATATAGATGGTGAAGAATAAAATAAAATCAGTTATTATGGTCATAATACAGATATACTATTATGATAAATATAGATACTTGTCAAGTTCCTCACATAAAGTACCAATGTCCTTTTCTGTTTCTTTATAAATCTCTTCTACATACGTATTTCTAGACGTATTAATAAATCCAAAGGGAATGTAAATTCACACGGTGTAAGTAAAGCAAAGTTACAAACCATAAAGTACGTTCCAGAAAACCAGAAACATCTATATAAATAGACAACAAAACTTAAAAACTGTAAAATACGTTCCAGAAGCATTAAACTTATAAAACTTATAACTCCATGACCACATGACAGACCTTCAAAGGTTGGACACTATTGCAAAACTAAACACCAATGACAACAACACACCCATAAAACACATAATCTTAAATGTACTTAGCCTAAATAAAGCATAATAAACCGCATTCAAGTGGGAGCTCGAATCAAGTCAATCAAGGCAAGCTTGGAGAATTTATTTGAAGGATCTCAATACACCCTCCACCAAATTCTTAAAAAGAACTCAAAGTATGAGAAAGGTGGTCAAGATGTGCCCCAATTTTCAAAGGAGCTTACGCGGTAACTCAACCTTCTTTCTCAGCTGGTTACGGCTCTACTCTGAGTTACAGTGGATTTTTCTCACTTTGGGATGCGTGTATGGAGGAAAAGTAGGATTATAATGAGACTTCAATTATTAAATCCGACAGAAATCTTGAAAAAATGTTACCAATCTCCTAATATTTAGGAATAAAAATAAAATAAAAATAAAAGAAATCAATCTTCCTTCTCAGCTGTGCAAACTTCTACTATGGAATAACTTTAGATGCCCTCATTTTGTCAATACATGATAGGAAAGATGTTTGAGTATTGCGAAACCCAAAGAAACCATGCTCCTTGCTTTTGTTCATGCTATTTACAAGCTCAAAGGGAAGATTGAATACAAAGTCTGCAAGTCACCATTTTTCAACGTCTTCAACCCTGGTGGGGCATAGTTTATTTTCCTTCACAATTGCTTCCCAGACAGGGCCTTTGTCTTTCATTGCTTCAGCCAGACTAAAACCTTCCCCCTCATATGGTACCACTTCCAACTCAAATTTTTCTGCCGTGAGTTTCCACAATTTTTTCCATTTAAACACATCTCCATTAACACAGTTGAAGGCCTGGTTCTTGGCAAATGGGTCAGTAGCAGCCCAAATTTATTGCTCTGCAATCAATTCAGCATCAGATGCATCCATAAACTGTTCCCAAGTGATCCTATTGCCTGTGTATTTGAAATAAAGGCCCTCTTGTTTTGCAAATGGCAGCATAGACACACAAAGTACCAATGCAAGTCACCAAGCTACAATAGTAGAGGCCAAATATAAGTGCAGGGCGGTGAACAGACCATGTTAACCCCTCTTTCTTCTTGGCAGCTTCAAAAAGTATGTCTTCAAGAGTTTGGTAAAAATTAGGCCCAGGTAGCCTAGGGTGCTCTTCATGAAATGGTGATCCATGGGGCTGAATATTCCGATTCTTGTCTACAGCATCATAGGGGCCAAAGTATTGTCAGTCTGAAGGCAAACGTGCTCAAACTTTTCGGCATTAGGCAGTAGTGCATCTAAGACATTGTTGAACATTCTTCCATTGTCTTCACAACTCTCTACTAACCCGACAAACCCAAAACAGATGAGATACATCCTTCAAGGCTGATATCTTTTCTAAAGTTTGCTCTCTGTTTAGCACATCACACGGAACGTAGTGTGCTAGAGAATCCGGAGCCCAATCAGGCTTAGGTCTCTGGCAACACCATAGACTTTCCAAGGCCCACCAGGAGTGCCAGGCATAGGCAAGAGTTCTGCCAAACTATTGCCCACAATTCCTGTGATTCCTATAACCAGGGCTACTCTTTGCTTCTAAGATTTTTCGGCTGAGAATTCAAAGTTTTGTTGGGCTTCCCTCGCACGTAAAAAATATAGTGAGAAGCAAATTCGATAGAAAATAATAAATAAAGCGATAAGGATTTGCCCAAACTGTAGATAACTACTTTCTTCTTTAATTGATGGCACTTGGGGGAGGGGGAAGTTGGTCATTTCTTTGGACAAAAATAGACATCAACTAAGATTTTAGTTATGACCAAAATAGGCGTTCGCCAACAGAAACACGGAGTCTACCATTCTTGGAGCAAATGACACCTTCTAGGCAACATCCAAGCAGTCACATTTTATATTCAAAATGTCTAAATTTCCATTTTAAAGTGATAGATTTCAATTTGGAAGTTGTTAAATGTCAATCAAAATTGTAATTTCGACATGATCACAATTGAAATCTGAACATTTCAAAAATAAAATCAAATTCCTTTCAAAATTAAAATTCTAGCACTACTATATGAGAGTCGTTTGTTCCATGTTTTGTCATTTCTATTAAATAGGGTATGTTTTAGCTTTAGAACAGGCAGGAAATAATATTTTATGAGCTCATCTCTGCACTACTATCCATCAAATTAATGATTATGATCTCCCTATTACTTCTCAACTTCAACTGATATAATATATTCTATTGGTAAAAATATTATGATGCACAAAGCAACATTTATATATCCTATTAATTCATTTCCAAAACTAAATCCAATTCGTCAAACTATATGCGACAGAAGTTTGTGGCAAATAGACCTCGACAAAATCCCCAATCAAGTATTACCTTTAACAAAGCTGAGATTATTCCTCCTTCAATCAGGTGTAATTGTTGGATCAACAAGCCTTGCACACTCCCTACCGCTTTGAAACCCCTCAATTAAAATAAGCTTTGCTTGAGTAAAGCCAAATTTAAACAACCTAAAAACTGAATTATGGAAAACACCAAACAAATTTGCCAAATAAAAGACTAAATAAAGACATTATATTAGGCTATCTTTATTTAGAAATTTTAGTTTAAAATATTACATCCCTGTAGGGACAAATGTTTAAAAAGTTCATGAAAGTTCTTTTTTTGGAGACTTCATATTTTTTTGGTATGACCTGGAAGATTCTAGAAGACTAGTAAGCCCTCGAAGATTCCAAAAGATTATTTGTACGAGAAAATTAGAAAATCCTCTCATTTTGTGATTATAAATAGGATATTTGCATGTAACATTGAACATGGAATTTCATTGAATAAATGAATGTTTTTCTCTATAAATATCTGGTTCTCCTTTTATCTGTTGTTCATCTGCTATTTATGTTTTTTGCTTGCAATTTTTGTTCTTTGTCTATTTTAGCATATTCTTTATTTTTTTTCTTTCAAGGTATCAGAGCACTATTATAGAAGAGAGGAAGTTGTATATGCTTTGGTAATGAATCAATCTCTCTCTCTCTCTCTCTCTCTCTACAACATTGGTTACTGAATATTTATTTTAGAGTGCTCTTAAGGGCTAGTGCATTGTTTCACAGTTTGAGTGGGAGAAGAGCGATTTGCAAAAAATGAGCAACAAACTAGAGATTGAGAAGTTCAACAGATTGAACTTCACATTGTGGAAAATCAAAATGGAGGATTTGCTGGTGGAAAAGGACTTGTGGGTTGCAGTCACTATAAAGCCCACTAGGATGGCACAAGAGGAATTTACGACCCACCTTGGTAGGACTCTTATATGAGATGGACTATGTATTGATAAATGATGATTTAGTGCTTAGTTTTGATGCATTTGGATGATTTTATGCATTTGTTGTTTTGATTATATGATATGGGGATATGATATTGCTGATGTTATGTGTGTTTGCGGGACTAGGTACCCTCATGGGTGGATGAGAAAGTTGACCACCGAAAATGAGATACCAAAAAAGAAAATGATGCTTAGTCTAAATGACAACATCTCCAGGGTAAGATATACCCTGGGTAACAAGTGGTTACCGCATATAGTTGCATTTCATGTCTGCTTGTTGAAAAATGTATCGTCGCCAAGGATGTTACTATAAGCAACAAAGTCGATGAAGTGAAAGTTGATAACCTGGAAGTTATCATAATATGTTCCAAGCATGTGATTGATAAATGCTTGTTTTGTTTGGCATATTTTATCGTGAAATGAATTTAGCAAAGGATTCATTAAGGGGAATGATTAATAAAATGGAAGTTTTATTAAGCCCCTAATGATTAAATATCAATGCTAAGAATTCATATTAAAATTTGACATCAAATTGATTAATTAGGGGATGATTGATTAATTGGTCAAAACTGTTCTAATATTTTGATTTATCATTAGAAATAAAAATGAAAGACTTGTCTCATTTTTTATATTAAAAAAAAGGAAATGTTGAAGGAGGCATTTAACTTAGATTAATTGGATGAGTTATTTCTAATTTTATGGTAGCCATTATAAATAAGGTTAATCTAGACCCAAGTTTATATGGTGGTCTTATAAGACGCCACCACCTGCATGAATAGAAATTAGAAAGGAATTAATGTCCAAGGGTTTGTGCTTTTCAAAAAAGAGGAAAGTGGTTAGTTATATTTTTGGTTGGTGATGGAAACAAACCACCTCCTTCTTGCTCCTTAGGGAAAGAGGAGAGGGATACAGGGAAAGAAAAGAAAGGAGAGAAACTTACTTGAAGTACATAGGAGGACAAAGAATCAAAGGCTATAAAATGACGAGCAAAGAGTGAAGGATGTCTTCTTTGGCTTGCTGCTTTGTTAGGAAAATAAGAAAATATAAGGTATGCCCTTGTTGAATTGGTGTTTTTGGCTATGATTGGAAAAAAATTGTTTTATTGGAATAATTTAGATATTTCTGTTGTTGCACCTATTTTTGTTGTCCCTAATTTGTTTGAATAGTTTTCATAACCATAGGGGCATCCTTAAATAAATTAAAGGGTTGGTATGTTTTTTTTGGAATGTGTAAACTTCAGTAGGAAGTTGAACTGCAATAGACTCCTGATTAGTTTTACACTTCAAATTTTTCGTTGTTGGTTAAATTTGTTTATGATCTACCTTTCTATGGATTTTGTTTGGATAATGCTTTGATTGTCAAACCAGAATGATAAGGTAGGAATCTAACTATTTTAACTCCCCATGGATCTTTGTGTGTTGTGAGTTGGCTCATTAAGTCAGTGCTTGTGGTTTCCATAGTCGGGTTACTGCAATAGACCTATTGATCTCCTTCAGTTTTATATTGTATCTTAGAAATGTAGAACCTGAATTGTGTGATCAATTATTGAGAAGAATGTTACTCAAGTCATGCATTAACTTAGATGAAGGATTAAAATAGATCATTTATTTTATGCTTTGGTTAATTTATGGGTAAGTTTGCTGAAGATCATGCGCTATGGAAATGGGATTTTAAGTGTATTAATTAAATGTAGCTCTATTATGGTTAGTGCTTTAACGAAGTCCTTGACTAGTTATTAATTAGATGGTCTAAAAGAAAGGATTCAAATGATTTTATATATCCTTCGTTTACCTTCAGATTAAATAGAGAAAAAATTTCCATATTAAAAATTACGTTAATATCTATCTTTTGAAACTAAATATTGGAATATATGTTCTTTTATTTTAGTTTTTTTAGAAGAAAAATGAAGTGATTATGTTTAATTAATGGAGAGTAAAGTATTGTGTATACTTTGCTTATCAATAAGTAGAGAAAAGTATTACTTATTTGGTTTAAATAGTCAATTCCTCGAATGCTTTATGAGTTGAATATTATTTATATCTTTAACAGGAAAATATAGAAATATTTGATTAGTTATGTTTGGAAAAGTTAAATAAAAAAGTATTTTGTTTAATTAATGTTTAGAGAGAAGAATAGTTTATTTCTTCTTTATTTAGCCTCATTAAAAAAATGGTTTGATTGATATGAGTATTGAACTTTTTGCAATGGGGCATGTTTTGATTTAAGATATGACTTTGAATATTTTATGTTTTATGGGACATGGAGTCCATTATGGAATATTATGGGGTATTTCATGAATTTATATAGGTGGATGTGGAGTCCATATGAATTAAGGAAATCATGGGATTTTCTTTGTCTTTCTTTTATATAAATAAGTAGAAAGGAAAAGAGCACTTCGATTTAGTTTTTATTAATGTATTGATGGAAAGAAAAAGTGAATGGTTATCTTTGTATATTTTATGAGCAATGATTTGGTGGAGTTTTGAGGTGGAGTAGAAAGGAAAAGAACACTAGGATTATGAGCAATGATTTGGTGGAGTTTTGAGATGCTCCAGTGATGGCTTCGAGCTTCCTTTTAGACAAACATCTATCCCTTAGGTGTTGCTCACTTTGTTTACCCTTATGCTTTAATCTTCTCCTACTTTCAAGCTGATGTTTTATTTGCCTTTGTAGATGATAACTCCTTCCTTGTGCTATGTTATATATGCTTGTAGGTTGCTCATTGTGATTGTCCACAACCGTGGGTGATGTGAGTTTCTTGAAGGCTCTTTTCACATTACGTGGATAATGCTTCTCTACAATCACTTATGAGATGATCCTTGCTTGTGAAGGATGTGTCTTTATGATACTTAAACTCTATCTTTATTGCTACATAGGACAAGATATTATGGTGCAAAATAATGTAAATATAATTATAATAAAATACCTTGCTTTTGCACCTTCTTTTACAATCTTCTCATGCTGGTTTTGATGACAAGTTTTCTATATTAATCCTTGTAGGCAAGCACTGATTTGACTTGTCTTCTTTGCTAGACAACTCTCTCATTTGCTTGGTTAATTTGGTAATGAATACAAGCTAATAATATTATAGATAGTATATTTTTGAAGGAGTAATGTCTGCACTAATATTTTACCTATAAATAACTCTTAGTGCACCTCAAATATGAGATTCACCAAGTCTCAATTTGTAGCTTTTATCACTGATTTAATGGCTACATTCTTCTCCACTCATTGGAGTAATTTCGATCTGTTTGGTGGCTTCTATAGGCCACAATACCTTGCAGGTACTGAATTTTGAATAGTGCCTTTAAACACTTTGATTATTTGCATATTTGTGCCTTTGATCTTAACAATCAATACAAACAAATAACCTTTTGAGAGTAACTAGTTTAATGAAAAAATAGTATAGTGCAATGAATCAAATAATACTTATAAATTAATGCTCTTTAATTCTCACCTTATTTTTCCTGTAAATAAACTCTCAAAGTAGTTTCAAATGCACTTAATAATCTCTGCAACTTTTAAGAGTAATTATAAAGAACCCTTAAATAATCTACAATTTTCACTACAATTAGTTTTTAGGATGTAGTCTTCTTTATTTCTAGATAGGTAGATGATATATTTCTTTCTTTCAAAATACATCCAACTTGTATTTAATGTGCAAATAAATCTCTTAAAAAAACTATCTTTTGCACCTTGAAGATTGTAATATGAGCCCTTCTTTTTGCAACTTTAATCCAAATATGGT
Source organism: Wollemia nobilis (assembly GCA_028583015.1). Lineage (NCBI taxonomy): Eukaryota > Viridiplantae > Streptophyta > Pinopsida > Araucariales > Araucariaceae > Wollemia > Wollemia nobilis. The sequence continues at coordinate 163,099 of JAQPPZ010004583.1, read as the reverse complement.
GCTTAATGAAACTTGATAATGAACCCTACTTTAAATTTCAAATAATTACACCCAAGTTGCTTACCTTTAATGGCTTTTGTAGATGATGTAAATCTTGATGTTTAGATTCACCAAGTTGTTGCCTTGTGATGAATGAATTCTATAGCTTCTTGTTGGTTGTCCAAAATAGCTTCTTGGTTCACTAAAACATGGTCTTGAACCTTCTATCTTGAGCCTAGGGTTTGGTGGCTTGATCCTTCAAGTGATCTTTTGTTTTCTAATGTAGATTCAAAAAACTCTTCTCTAAAATGTGCCTTCTTACTGTGAGATACAATATCCAAATCTTCTTGGATTTGGCAAGTTTCTTCTGTCTGAGTTCTAACTTCAAACATGGATTTCTTCTCAAGAATATTAGAGGTCTTGAGGTCTTCAATATTCTTCTTTGGAATTTTACAATACTTACCAAATTCTTCTTCTTTTGGGTTTATTGTCGGATGGCAACAATTGTCCCAAATATTTCACTATCTTTTGTAGTGAATTTCTCCAATAAGTTCTCCTAGGAACTTCTTTGATGTCTTCTTCGACTTCTACAATGAGGATTTCCAAGCCTTCTCCTTGTTTCTCCTTGAGACCTCTCCAAGGTCTTTTAGTCTTGGAACTTCTCTAGTCTTCTTGAAGAGACCTTTTTTTCAACCTTCAACTACAAAAGTGTTGGCAATGAGATCTTCATGGATCTCTAGAACGAGACTTTTGATAGTCCTTCTCTATCTCTTCTAAGGATGGAAGTTCTTCAATGAGCACTTTTATGGGTCTCTTCAGCTTCTTCAAGAGGAAGTCTTCAATCAACTATTTTCAATGGGGTCTTTTCTCAAACTTTTTCAACTTTACTAGTTATTCTTGAATCTAGTGGTATGAGTTGTGTGTCGAGTCCTGGTATTCACAGTCTTGTGGAAAGACTCTAGCTAATTTGAAATTTATAGTCTTCAATGGATATCACCAGTATCCTATCTTCTATTTCTCATGAAATCTTCTTTGGAGTATTCTTTAGATTTTTTCAAGGCTTTTATGGAAGCCTTTTCTTTTTTATCAAGGCTTTTGTGACATTTTCTTCTAGATCAAGTCTTTTGTGGTCTTTTCTTCTAAAATAAAGCTTATGGGGCCTTCTATTCTGCAATAAGGCTTATGTGGTCTTTTCTTCTTCAATAAGGCTTCTATGGCTTTTTCTTCTACAATGTGCAAGTCTACAACAGGGCTTCCTTCAACTTTTTTTCCTGCAACAAGATATTAAGAAAATGATTTTAAATCTTGTCAATGATGAATCTTCACTAGTTGATTTTTCAATCTAGTGGAATGAATTCTGAGTCCTATTTTTCACAAGTTTTCTATAAATTCGTGGAAAGACTCTAGCCAAATGCAATCTCAAAAAATTTGTAACTGATATTTGCTTCTCGTCTCTATCTCTCTTGTGACTTTCCTATTCAATAAATCCTTGCAGCCATGTTTGCATGAAATGACACACAATGGCAAATCCAGTTTACGAAGCGTAGGAGAGATATACCTATTCTGGTAATGGAGGTCTCTTGTGGCTCTGCATATTTCTATCAATGTGATACCGCTGGTAGCTTTTGATAGTGAATACCAAGGGAGAATACAATCACAGGATATGAAATATGCAAAAATATAATATACTGAAATATGCTATTAATAGAAAGTGACGAAAATGATACAATGCAATAAAGAAGAAGTAAGAACTCTAGAACTGATACTAAAGAACTACATTGTACCCCATAACCAATCTATATGGTGATCCATGTAGTATACAAACTACTACCTATAGCGATATATAATCACTTACTATGAGGTCCTTTATATAGAAAAATGGATTGTTTGGCCAACACTCTACCTAGTTGTACAAAGAGTCACCTTGCACATTTACAACTTACACATAGACACTTTACATTTATTATATTACTTGAAGTAATTATTTAACTATCCCCTAAAGTAATCTACTACTCTAGTTATCTACCAAGAGTGGTACATTTACATGACCCAAATGATGTAATATACTCTAACACTAATTGACAAAGTGACAAATGCAATGTTTTAAATTTTAAACGAATTAGTTGAAATAGGAACCATAGATAACTTATTAAAAAATATACTTGTTTAAATTAAAAGATTAATATTTTTTTAGGTGAAGTATATATTTAATAACAAACATTTTCTCGATACATGGGAATGTAAGCCATCATCTCATTCATATTTCTCGAAGGCTAGAGATATCAATCTCCTCTTTCAAATGAAAAAATGGTTGAATTTAATGAAAAATATCAAAATTTAATAAAATGAAATACTATTAAAGCATGTTATTTTCCTCAATTAAATTGATTTTTAAATATATTATGGTATGAATTGAAGTGATTCAAATTGATAATTACAATTACTAATCAAAATCCATATAAATGAAAAAAATTAAAATTAAATTTAACATTAAATATATATATATTTACATTTAAAATTAAATCTATATTAAAAAGAATGATACTATAAAAGAAAATTTGTTAGTAACAATATACCTTCCCTTTAAGAATTTCTCTATAAGGGTGAATATATATATATTCTTTTTGAATTTATCAACTTTGTAAATATAGATGGTGAAGAATAAAATAAAATCAGTTATTATGGTCATAATACAGATATACTATTATGATAAATATAGATACTTGTCAAGTTCCTCACATAAAGTACCAATGTCCTTTTCTGTTTCTTTATAAATCTCTTCTACATACGTATTTCTAGACGTATTAATAAATCCAAAGGGAATGTAAATTCACACGGTGTAAGTAAAGCAAAGTTACAAACCATAAAGTACGTTCCAGAAAACCAGAAACATCTATATAAATAGACAACAAAACTTAAAAACTGTAAAATACGTTCCAGAAGCATTAAACTTATAAAACTTATAACTCCATGACCACATGACAGACCTTCAAAGGTTGGACACTATTGCAAAACTAAACACCAATGACAACAACACACCCATAAAACACATAATCTTAAATGTACTTAGCCTAAATAAAGCATAATAAACCGCATTCAAGTGGGAGCTCGAATCAAGTCAATCAAGGCAAGCTTGGAGAATTTATTTGAAGGATCTCAATACACCCTCCACCAAATTCTTAAAAAGAACTCAAAGTATGAGAAAGGTGGTCAAGATGTGCCCCAATTTTCAAAGGAGCTTACGCGGTAACTCAACCTTCTTTCTCAGCTGGTTACGGCTCTACTCTGAGTTACAGTGGATTTTTCTCACTTTGGGATGCGTGTATGGAGGAAAAGTAGGATTATAATGAGACTTCAATTATTAAATCCGACAGAAATCTTGAAAAAATGTTACCAATCTCCTAATATTTAGGAATAAAAATAAAATAAAAATAAAAGAAATCAATCTTCCTTCTCAGCTGTGCAAACTTCTACTATGGAATAACTTTAGATGCCCTCATTTTGTCAATACATGATAGGAAAGATGTTTGAGTATTGCGAAACCCAAAGAAACCATGCTCCTTGCTTTTGTTCATGCTATTTACAAGCTCAAAGGGAAGATTGAATACAAAGTCTGCAAGTCACCATTTTTCAACGTCTTCAACCCTGGTGGGGCATAGTTTATTTTCCTTCACAATTGCTTCCCAGACAGGGCCTTTGTCTTTCATTGCTTCAGCCAGACTAAAACCTTCCCCCTCATATGGTACCACTTCCAACTCAAATTTTTCTGCCGTGAGTTTCCACAATTTTTTCCATTTAAACACATCTCCATTAACACAGTTGAAGGCCTGGTTCTTGGCAAATGGGTCAGTAGCAGCCCAAATTTATTGCTCTGCAATCAATTCAGCATCAGATGCATCCATAAACTGTTCCCAAGTGATCCTATTGCCTGTGTATTTGAAATAAAGGCCCTCTTGTTTTGCAAATGGCAGCATAGACACACAAAGTACCAATGCAAGTCACCAAGCTACAATAGTAGAGGCCAAATATAAGTGCAGGGCGGTGAACAGACCATGTTAACCCCTCTTTCTTCTTGGCAGCTTCAAAAAGTATGTCTTCAAGAGTTTGGTAAAAATTAGGCCCAGGTAGCCTAGGGTGCTCTTCATGAAATGGTGATCCATGGGGCTGAATATTCCGATTCTTGTCTACAGCATCATAGGGGCCAAAGTATTGTCAGTCTGAAGGCAAACGTGCTCAAACTTTTCGGCATTAGGCAGTAGTGCATCTAAGACATTGTTGAACATTCTTCCATTGTCTTCACAACTCTCTACTAACCCGACAAACCCAAAACAGATGAGATACATCCTTCAAGGCTGATATCTTTTCTAAAGTTTGCTCTCTGTTTAGCACATCACACGGAACGTAGTGTGCTAGAGAATCCGGAGCCCAATCAGGCTTAGGTCTCTGGCAACACCATAGACTTTCCAAGGCCCACCAGGAGTGCCAGGCATAGGCAAGAGTTCTGCCAAACTATTGCCCACAATTCCTGTGATTCCTATAACCAGGGCTACTCTTTGCTTCTAAGATTTTTCGGCTGAGAATTCAAAGTTTTGTTGGGCTTCCCTCGCACGTAAAAAATATAGTGAGAAGCAAATTCGATAGAAAATAATAAATAAAGCGATAAGGATTTGCCCAAACTGTAGATAACTACTTTCTTCTTTAATTGATGGCACTTGGGGGAGGGGGAAGTTGGTCATTTCTTTGGACAAAAATAGACATCAACTAAGATTTTAGTTATGACCAAAATAGGCGTTCGCCAACAGAAACACGGAGTCTACCATTCTTGGAGCAAATGACACCTTCTAGGCAACATCCAAGCAGTCACATTTTATATTCAAAATGTCTAAATTTCCATTTTAAAGTGATAGATTTCAATTTGGAAGTTGTTAAATGTCAATCAAAATTGTAATTTCGACATGATCACAATTGAAATCTGAACATTTCAAAAATAAAATCAAATTCCTTTCAAAATTAAAATTCTAGCACTACTATATGAGAGTCGTTTGTTCCATGTTTTGTCATTTCTATTAAATAGGGTATGTTTTAGCTTTAGAACAGGCAGGAAATAATATTTTATGAGCTCATCTCTGCACTACTATCCATCAAATTAATGATTATGATCTCCCTATTACTTCTCAACTTCAACTGATATAATATATTCTATTGGTAAAAATATTATGATGCACAAAGCAACATTTATATATCCTATTAATTCATTTCCAAAACTAAATCCAATTCGTCAAACTATATGCGACAGAAGTTTGTGGCAAATAGACCTCGACAAAATCCCCAATCAAGTATTACCTTTAACAAAGCTGAGATTATTCCTCCTTCAATCAGGTGTAATTGTTGGATCAACAAGCCTTGCACACTCCCTACCGCTTTGAAACCCCTCAATTAAAATAAGCTTTGCTTGAGTAAAGCCAAATTTAAACAACCTAAAAACTGAATTATGGAAAACACCAAACAAATTTGCCAAATAAAAGACTAAATAAAGACATTATATTAGGCTATCTTTATTTAGAAATTTTAGTTTAAAATATTACATCCCTGTAGGGACAAATGTTTAAAAAGTTCATGAAAGTTCTTTTTTTGGAGACTTCATATTTTTTTGGTATGACCTGGAAGATTCTAGAAGACTAGTAAGCCCTCGAAGATTCCAAAAGATTATTTGTACGAGAAAATTAGAAAATCCTCTCATTTTGTGATTATAAATAGGATATTTGCATGTAACATTGAACATGGAATTTCATTGAATAAATGAATGTTTTTCTCTATAAATATCTGGTTCTCCTTTTATCTGTTGTTCATCTGCTATTTATGTTTTTTGCTTGCAATTTTTGTTCTTTGTCTATTTTAGCATATTCTTTATTTTTTTTCTTTCAAGGTATCAGAGCACTATTATAGAAGAGAGGAAGTTGTATATGCTTTGGTAATGAATCAATCTCTCTCTCTCTCTCTCTCTCTCTACAACATTGGTTACTGAATATTTATTTTAGAGTGCTCTTAAGGGCTAGTGCATTGTTTCACAGTTTGAGTGGGAGAAGAGCGATTTGCAAAAAATGAGCAACAAACTAGAGATTGAGAAGTTCAACAGATTGAACTTCACATTGTGGAAAATCAAAATGGAGGATTTGCTGGTGGAAAAGGACTTGTGGGTTGCAGTCACTATAAAGCCCACTAGGATGGCACAAGAGGAATTTACGACCCACCTTGGTAGGACTCTTATATGAGATGGACTATGTATTGATAAATGATGATTTAGTGCTTAGTTTTGATGCATTTGGATGATTTTATGCATTTGTTGTTTTGATTATATGATATGGGGATATGATATTGCTGATGTTATGTGTGTTTGCGGGACTAGGTACCCTCATGGGTGGATGAGAAAGTTGACCACCGAAAATGAGATACCAAAAAAGAAAATGATGCTTAGTCTAAATGACAACATCTCCAGGGTAAGATATACCCTGGGTAACAAGTGGTTACCGCATATAGTTGCATTTCATGTCTGCTTGTTGAAAAATGTATCGTCGCCAAGGATGTTACTATAAGCAACAAAGTCGATGAAGTGAAAGTTGATAACCTGGAAGTTATCATAATATGTTCCAAGCATGTGATTGATAAATGCTTGTTTTGTTTGGCATATTTTATCGTGAAATGAATTTAGCAAAGGATTCATTAAGGGGAATGATTAATAAAATGGAAGTTTTATTAAGCCCCTAATGATTAAATATCAATGCTAAGAATTCATATTAAAATTTGACATCAAATTGATTAATTAGGGGATGATTGATTAATTGGTCAAAACTTGTTCTAATATTTTGATTTATCATTAGAAATAAAAATGAAAGACTTGTCTCATTTTTTATATTAAAAAAAAGGAAATGTTGAAGGAGGCATTTAACTTAGATTAATTGGATGAGTTATTTATAATTTTATGGTAGCCATTATAAATAAGGTTAATCTAGACCTAATTTTATATGGTGGTCTTATAAGACGCCACCACCTGCATGAATAGAAATTAGAAAGGAATTAATGTCCAAGGGTTTGTGCTTTTCAAAAAAGAGGAAAGTGGTTAGTTATATTTTTGGTTGGTGATGGAAACAAACCACCTCCTTCTTGCTCCTTAGGGAAAGAGGAGAGGGATACAGGGAAAGAAAAGAAAGGAGAGAAACTTACTTGAAGTACATAGGAGGACAAAGAATCAAAGGCTATAAAATGACGAGCAAAGAGTGAAGGATGTCTTCTTTGGCTTGCTGCTTTGTTAGGAAAATAAGAAAATATAAGGTATGCCCTTGTTGAATTGGTGTTTTTGGCTATGATTGGAAAAAAATTGTTTTATTGGAATAATTTAGATATTTCTGTTGTTGCACCTATTTTTGTTGTCCCTAATTTGTTTGAATAGTTTTCATAACCATAGGGGCATCCTTAAATAAATTAAAGGGTTGGTATGTTTTTTTTGGAATGTGTAAACTTCAGTAGGAAGTTGAACTGCAATAGACTCCTGATTAGTTTTACACTTCAAATTTTTCGTTGTTGGTTAAATTTGTTTATGATCTACCTTTCTATGGATTTTGTTTGGATAATGCTTTGATTGTCAAACCAGAATGATAAGGTAGGAATCTAACTATTTTAACTCCCCATGGATCTTTGTGTGTTGTGAGTTGGCTCATTAAGTCAGTGCTTGTGGTTTCCATAGTCGGGTTACTGCAATAGACCTATTGATCTCCTTCAGTTTTATATTGTATCTTAGAAATGTAGAACCTGAATTGTGTGATCAATTATTGAGAAGAATGTTACTCAAGTCATGCATTAACTTAGATGAAGGATTAAAATAGATCATTTATTTTATGCTTTGGTTAATTTATGGGTAAGTTTGCTGAAGATCATGCGCTATGGAAATGGGATTTTAAGTGTATTAATTAAATGTAGCTCTATTATGGTTAGTGCTTTAACGAAGTCCTTGACTAGTTATTAATTAGATGGTCTAAAAGAAAGGATTCAAATGATTTTATATATCCTTCGTTTACCTTCAGATTAAATAGAGAAAAAATTTCCATATTAAAAATTACGTTAATATCTATCTTTTGAAACTAAATATTGGAATATATGTTCTTTTATTTTAGTTTTTTTAGAAGAAAAATGAAGTGATTATGTTTAATTAATGGAGAGTAAAGTATTGTGTATACTTTGCTTATCAATAAGTAGAGAAAAGTATTACTTATTTGGTTTAAATAGTCAATTCCTCGAATGCTTTATGAGTTGAATATTATTTATATCTTTAACAGGAAAATATAGAAATATTTGATTAGTTATGTTTGGAAAAGTTAAATAAAAAAGTATTTTGTTTAATTAATGTTTAGAGAGAAGAATAGTTTATTTCTTCTTTATTTAGCCTCATTAAAAAAATGGTTTGATTGATATGAGTATTGAACTTTTTGCAATGGGGCATGTTTTGATTTAAGATATGACTTTGAATATTTTATGTTTTATGGGACATGGAGTCCATTATGGAATATTATGGGGTATTTCATGAATTTATATAGGTGGATGTGGAGTCCATATGAATTAAGGAAATCATGGGATTTTCTTTGTCTTTCTTTTATATAAATAAGTAGAAAGGAAAAGAGCACTTCGATTTAGTTTTTATTAATGTATTGATGGAAAGAAAAAGTGAATGGTTATCTTTGTATATTTTATGAGCAATGATTTGGTGGAGTTTTGAGGTGGAGTAGAAAGGAAAAGAACACTAGGATTATGAGCAATGATTTGGTGGAGTTTTGAGATGCTCCAGTGATGGCTTCGAGCTTCCTTTTAGACAAACATCTATCCCTTAGGTGTTGCTCACTTTGTTTACCCTTATGCTTTAATCTTCTCCTACTTTCAAGCTGATGTTTTATTTGCCTTTGTAGATGATAACTCCTTCCTTGTGCTATGTTATATATGCTTGTAGGTTGCTCATTGTGATTGTCCACAACCGTGGGTGATGTGAGTTTCTTGAAGGCTCTTTTCACATTACGTGGATAATGCTTCTCTACAATCACTTATGAGATGATCCTTGCTTGTGAAGGATGTGTCTTTATGATACTTAAACTCTATCTTTATTGCTACATAGGACAAGATATTATGGTGCAAAATAATGTAAATATAATTATAATAAAATACCTTGCTTTTGCACCTTCTTTTACAATCTTCTCATGCTGGTTTTGATGACAAGTTTTCTATATTAATCCTTGTAGGCAAGCACTGATTTGACTTGTCTTCTTTGCTAGACAACTCTCTCATTTGCTTGGTTAATTTGGTAATGAATACAAGCTAATAATATTATAGATAGTATATTTTTGAAGGAGTAATGTCTGCACTAATATTTTACCTATAAATAACTCTTAGTGCACCTCAAATATGAGATTCACCAAGTCTCAATTTGTAGCTTTTATCACTGATTTAATGGCTACATTCTTCTCCACTCATTGGAGTAATTTCGATCTGTTTGGTGGCTTCTATAGGCCACAATACCTTGCAGGTACTGAATTTTGAATAGTGCCTTTAAACACTTTGATTATTTGCATATTTGTGCCTTTGATCTTAACAATCAATACAAACAAATAACCTTTTGAGAGTAACTAGTTTAATGAAAAAATAGTATAGTGCAATGAATCAAATAATACTTATAAATTAATGCTCTTTAATTCTCACCTTATTTTTCCTGTAAATAAACTCTCAAAGTAGTTTCAAATGCACTTAATAATCTCTGCAACTTTTAAGAGTAATTATAAAGAACCCTTAAATAATCTACAATTTTCACTACAATTAGTTTTTAGGATGTAGTCTTCTTTATTTCTAGATAGGTAGATGATATATTTCTTTCTTTCAAAATACATCCAACTTGTATTTAATGTGCAAATAAATCTCTTAAAAAAACTATCTTTTGCACCTTGAAGATTGTAATATGAGCCCTTCTTTTTGCAACTTTAATCCAAATATGGTGCTTAATGAAACTTGATAATGAACCCTACTTTAAATTTCAAATAATTACACCCAAGTTGCTTACCTTTAATGGCTTTTGTAGATGATGTAAATCTTGATGTTTAGATTCACCAAGTTGTTGCCTTGTGATGAATGAATTCTATAGCTTCTTGTTGGTTGTCCAAAATAGCTTCTTGGTTCACTAAAACATGGTCTTGAACCTTCTATCTTGAGCCTAGGGTTTGGTGGCTTGATCCTTCAAGTGATCTTTTGTTTTCTAATGTAGATTCAAAAAACTCTTCTCTAAAATGTGCCTTCTTACTGTGAGATACAATATCCAAATCTTCTTGGATTTGGCAAGTTTCTTCTGTCTGAGTTCTAACTTCAAACATGGATTTCTTCTCAAGAATATTAGAGGTCTTGAGGTCTTCAATATTCTTCTTTGGAATTTTACAATACTTACCAAATTCTTCTTCTTTTGGGTTTATTGTCGGATGGCAACAATTGTCCCAAATATTTCACTATCTTTTGTAGTGAATTTCTCCAATAAGTTCTCCTAGGAACTTCTTTGATGTCTTCTTCGACTTCTACAATGAGGATTTCCAAGCCTTCTCCTTGTTTCTCCTTGAGACCTCTCCAAGGTCTTTTAGTCTTGGAACTTCTCTAGTCTTCTTGAAGAGACCTTTTTTTCAACCTTCAACTACAAAAGTGTTGGCAATGAGATCTTCATGGATCTCTAGAACGAGACTTTTGATAGTCCTTCTCTATCTCTTCTAAGGATGGAAGTTCTTCAATGAGCACTTTTATGGGTCTCTTCAGCTTCTTCAAGAGGAAGTCTTCAATCAACTATTTTCAATGGGGTCTTTTCTCAAACTTTTTCAACTTTACTAGTTATTCTTGAATCTAGTGGTATGAGTTGTGTGTCGAGTCCTGGTATTCACAGTCTTGTGGAAAGACTCTAGCTAATTTGAAATTTATAGTCTTCAATGGATATCACCAGTATCCTATCTTCTATTTCTCATGAAATCTTCTTTGGAGTATTCTTTAGATTTTTTCAAGGCTTTTATGGAAGCCTTTTCTTTTTGATCAAGGCTTTTGTGACATTTTCTTCTAGATCAAGTCTTTTGTGGTCTTTTCTTCTAAAATAAAGCTTATGGGGCCTTCTATTCTGCAATAAGGCTTATGTGGTCTTTTCTTCTTCAATAAGGCTTCTATGGCTTTTTCTTCTACAATGTGCAAGTCTACAACAGGGCTTCCTTCAACTTTTTTTCCTGCAACAAGATATTAAGAAAATGATTTTAAATCTTGTCAATGATGAATCTTCACTAGTTGATTTTTCAATCTAGTGGAATGAATTCTGAGTCCTATTTTTCACAAGTTTTCTATAAATTCGTGGAAAGACTCTAGCCAAATGCAATCTCAAAAAATTTGTAACTGATATTTGCTTCTCGTCTCTATCTCTCTTGTGACTTTCCTATTCAATAAATCCTTGCAGCCATGTTTGCATGAAATGACACACAATGGCAAATCCAGTTTACGAAGCGTAGGAGAGATATACCTATTCTGGTAATGGAGGTCTCTTGTGGCTCTGCATATTTCTATCAATGTGATACCGCTGGTAGCTTTTGATAGTGAATACCAAGGGAGAATACAATCACAGGATATGAAATATGCAAAAATATAATATACTGAAATATGCTATTAATAGAAAGTGACGAAAATGATACAATGCAATAAAGAAGAAGTAAGAACTCTAGAACTGATACTAAAGAACTACATTGTACCCCATAACCAATCTATATGGTGATCCATGTAGTATACAAACTACTACCTATAGCGATATATAATCACTTACTATGAGGTCCTTTATATAGAAAAATGGATTGTTTGGCCAACACTCTACCTAGTTGTACAAAGAGTCACCTTGCACATTTACAACTTACACATAGACACTTTACATTTATTATATTACTTGAAGTAATTATTTAACTATCCCCTAAAGTAATCTACTACTCTAGTTATCTACCAAGAGTGGTACATTTACATGACCCAAATGATGTAATATACTCTAACACTAATTGACAAAGTGACAAATGCAATGTTTTAAATTTTAAACGAATTAGTTGAAATAGGAACCATAGATAACTTATTAAAAAATATACTTGTTTAAATTAAAAGATTAATATTTTTTTAGGTGAAGTATATATTTAATAACAAACATTTTCTCGATACATGGGAATGTAAGCCATCATCTCATTCATATTTCTCGAAGGCTAGAGATATCAATCTCCTCTTTCAAATGAAAAAATGGTTGAATTTAATGAAAAATATCAAAATTTAATAAAATGAAATACTATTAAAGCATGTTATTTTCCTCAATTAAATTGATTTTTAAATATATTATGGTATGAATTGAAGTGATTCAAATTGATAATTACAATTACTAATCAAAATCCATATAAATGAAAAAAATTAAAATTAAATTTAACATTAAATATATATATATTTACATTTAAAATTAAATCTATATTAAAAAGAATGATACTATAAAAGAAAATTTGTTAGTAACAATATACCTTCCCTTTAAGAATTTCTCTATAAGGGTGAATATATATATATTCTTTTTGAATTTATCAACTTTGTAAATATAGATGGTGAAGAATAAAATAAAATCAGTTATTATGGTCATAATACAGATATACTATTATGATAAATATAGATACTTGTCAAGTTCCTCACATAAAGTACCAATGTCCTTTTCTGTTTCTTTATAAATCTCTTCTACATACGTATTTCTAGACGTATTAATAAATCCAAAGGGAATGTAAATTCACACGGTGTAAGTAAAGCAAAGTTACAAACCATAAAGTACGTTCCAGAAAACCAGAAACATCTATATAAATAGACAACAAAACTTAAAAACTGTAAAATACGTTCCAGAAGCATTAAACTTATAAAACTTATAACTCCATGACCACATGACAGACCTTCAAAGGTTGGACACTATTGCAAAACTAAACACCAATGACAACAACACACCCATAAAACACATAATCTTAAATGTACTTAGCCTAAATAAAGCATAATAAACCGCATTCAAGTGGGAGCTCGAATCAAGTCAATCAAGGCAAGCTTGGAGAATTTATTTGAAGGATCTCAATACACCCTCCACCAAATTCTTAAAAAGAACTCAAAGTATGAGAAAGGTGGTCAAGATGTGCCCCAATTTTCAAAGGAGCTTACGCGGTAACTCAACCTTCTTTCTCAGCTGGTTACGGCTCTACTCTGAGTTACAGTGGATTTTTCTCACTTTGGGATGCGTGTATGGAGGAAAAGTAGGATTATAATGAGACTTCAATTATTAAATCCGACAGAAATCTTGAAAAAATGTTACCAATCTCCTAATATTTAGGAATAAAAATAAAATAAAAATAAAAGAAATCAATCTTCCTTCTCAGCTGTGCAAACTTCTACTATGGAATAACTTTAGATGCCCTCATTTTGTCAATACATGATAGGAAAGATGTTTGAGTATTGCGAAACCCAAAGAAACCATGCTCCTTGCTTTTGTTCATGCTATTTACAAGCTCAAAGGGAAGATTGAATACAAAGTCTGCAAGTCACCATTTTTCAACGTCTTCAACCCTGGTGGGGCATAGTTTATTTTCCTTCACAATTGCTTCCCAGACAGGGCCTTTGTCTTTCATTGCTTCAGCCAGACTAAAACCTTCCCCCTCATATGGTACCACTTCCAACTCAAATTTTTCTGCCGTGAGTTTCCACAATTTTTTCCATTTAAACACATCTCCATTAACACAGTTGAAGGCCTGGTTCTTGGCAAATGGGTCAGTAGCAGCCCAAATTTATTGCTCTGCAATCAATTCAGCATCAGATGCATCCATAAACTGTTCCCAAGTGATCCTATTGCCTGTGTATTTGAAATAAAGGCCCTCTTGTTTTGCAAATGGCAGCATAGACACACAAAGTACCAATGCAAGTCACCAAGCTACAATAGTAGAGGCCAAATATAAGTGCAGGGCGGTGAACAGACCATGTTAACCCCTCTTTCTTCTTGGCAGCTTCAAAAAGTATGTCTTCAAGAGTTTGGTAAAAATTAGGCCCAGGTAGCCTAGGGTGCTCTTCATGAAATGGTGATCCATGGGGCTGAATATTCCGATTCTTGTCTACAGCATCATAGGGGCCAAAGTATTGTCAGTCTGAAGGCAAACGTGCTCAAACTTTTCGGCATTAGGCAGTAGTGCATCTAAGACATTGTTGAACATTCTTCCATTGTCTTCACAACTCTCTACTAACCCGACAAACCCAAAACAGATGAGATACATCCTTCAAGGCTGATATCTTTTCTAAAGTTTGCTCTCTGTTTAGCACATCACACGGAACGTAGTGTGCTAGAGAATCCGGAGCCCAATCAGGCTTAGGTCTCTGGCAACACCATAGACTTTCCAAGGCCCACCAGGAGTGCCAGGCATAGGCAAGAGTTCTGCCAAACTATTGCCCACAATTCCTGTGATTCCTATAACCAGGGCTACTCTTTGCTTCTAAGATTTTTCGGCTGAGAATTCAAAGTTTTGTTGGGCTTCCCTCGCACGTAAAAAATATAGTGAGAAGCAAATTCGATAGAAAATAATAAATAAAGCGATAAGGATTTGCCCAAACTGTAGATAACTACTTTCTTCTTTAATTGATGGCACTTGGGGGAGGGGGAAGTTGGTCATTTCTTTGGACAAAAATAGACATCAACTAAGATTTTAGTTATGACCAAAATAGGCGTTCGCCAACAGAAACACGGAGTCTACCATTCTTGGAGCAAATGACACCTTCTAGGCAACATCCAAGCAGTCACATTTTATATTCAAAATGTCTAAATTTCCATTTTAAAGTGATAGATTTCAATTTGGAAGTTGTTAAATGTCAATCAAAATTGTAATTTCGACATGATCACAATTGAAATCTGAACATTTCAAAAATAAAATCAAATTCCTTTCAAAATTAAAATTCTAGCACTACTATATGAGAGTCGTTTGTTCCATGTTTTGTCATTTCTATTAAATAGGGTATGTTTTAGCTTTAGAACAGGCAGGAAATAATATTTTATGAGCTCATCTCTGCACTACTATCCATCAAATTAATGATTATGATCTCCCTATTACTTCTCAACTTCAACTGATATAATATATTCTATTGGTAAAAATATTATGATGCACAAAGCAACATTTATATATCCTATTAATTCATTTCCAAAACTAAATCCAATTCGTCAAACTATATGCGACAGAAGTTTGTGGCAAATAGACCTCGACAAAATCCCCAATCAAGTATTACCTTTAACAAAGCTGAGATTATTCCTCCTTCAATCAGGTGTAATTGTTGGATCAACAAGCCTTGCACACTCCCTACCGCTTTGAAACCCCTCAATTAAAATAAGCTTTGCTTGAGTAAAGCCAAATTTAAACAACCTAAAAACTGAATTA
This sequence comes from Wollemia nobilis, assembly GCA_028583015.1. Lineage (NCBI taxonomy): Eukaryota > Viridiplantae > Streptophyta > Pinopsida > Araucariales > Araucariaceae > Wollemia > Wollemia nobilis. Next base: position 147,620 of record JAQPPZ010004583.1, on the reverse strand, counting down.
TGGAAAACACCAAACAAATTTGCCAAATAAAAGACTAAATAAAGACATTATATTAGGCTATCTTTATTTAGAAATTTTAGTTTAAAATATTACATCCCTGTAGGGACAAATGTTTAAAAAGTTCATGAAAGTTCTTTTTTTGGAGACTTCATATTTTTTTGGTATGACCTGGAAGATTCTAGAAGACTAGTAAGCCCTCGAAGATTCCAAAAGATTATTTGTACGAGAAAATTAGAAAATCCTCTCATTTTGTGATTATAAATAGGATATTTGCATGTAACATTGAACATGGAATTTCATTGAATAAATGAATGTTTTTCTCTATAAATATCTGGTTCTCCTTTTATCTGTTGTTCATCTGCTATTTATGTTTTTTGCTTGCAATTTTTGTTCTTTGTCTATTTTAGCATATTCTTTATTTTTTTTCTTTCAAGGTATCAGAGCACTATTATAGAAGAGAGGAAGTTGTATATGCTTTGGTAATGAATCAATCTCTCTCTCTCTCTCTCTCTCTCACAACATTGGTTACTGAATATTTATTTTAGAGTGCTCTTAAGGGCTAGTGCATTGTTTCACAGTTTGAGTGGGAGAAGAGCGATTTGCAAAAAATGAGCAACAAACTAGAGATTGAGAAGTTCAACAGATTGAACTTCACATTGTGGAAAATCAAAATGGAGGATTTGCTGGTGGAAAAGGACTTGTGGGTTGCAGTCACTATAAAGCCCACTAGGATGGCACAAGAGGAATTTACGACCCACCTTGGTAGGACTCTTATATGAGATGGACTATGTATTGATAAATGATGATTTAGTGCTTAGTTTTGATGCATTTGGATGATTTTATGCATTTGTTGTTTTGATTATATGATATGGGGATATGATATTGCTGATGTTATGTGTGTTTGCGGGACTAGGTACCCTCATGGGTGGATGAGAAAGTTGACCACCGAAAATGAGATACCAAAAAAGAAAATGATGCTTAGTCTAAATGACAACATCTCCAGGGTAAGATATACCCTGGGTAACAAGTGGTTACCGCATATAGTTGCATTTCATGTCTGCTTGTTGAAAAATGTATCGTCGCCAAGGATGTTACTATAAGCAACAAAGTCGATGAAGTGAAAGTTGATAACCTGGAAGTTATCATAATATGTTCCAAGCATGTGATTGATAAATGCTTGTTTTGTTTGGCATATTTTATCGTGAAATGAATTTAGCAAAGGATTCATTAAGGGGAATGATTAATAAAATGGAAGTTTTATTAAGCCCCTAATGATTAAATATCAATGCTAAGAATTCATATTAAAATTTGACATCAAATTGATTAATTAGGGGATGATTGATTAATTGGTCAAAGCTTGTTCTAATATTTTGATTTATCATTAGAAATAAAAATGAAAGACTTGTCTCATTTTTTATATTAAAAAAAAGGAAATGTTGAAGGAGGCATTTAACTTAGATTAATTGGATGAGTTATTTCTAATTTTATGGTAGCCATTATAAATAAGGTTAATCTAGACCCAAGTTTATATGGTGGTCTTATAAGACGCCACCACCTGCATGAATAGAAATTAGAAAGGAATTAATGTCCAAGGGTTTGTGCTTTTCAAAAAAGAGGAAAGTGGTTAGTTATATTTTTGGTTGGTGATGGAAACAAACCACCTCCTTCTTGCTCCTTAGGGAAAGAGGAGAGGGATACAGGGAAAGAAAAGAAAGGAGAGAAACTTACTTGAAGTACATAGGAGGACAAAGAATCAAAGGCTATAAAATGACGAGCAAAGAGTGAAGGATGTCTTCTTTGGCTTGCTGCTTTGTTAGGAAAATAAGAAAATATAAGGTATGCCCTTGTTGAATTGGTGTTTTTGGCTATGATTGGAAAAAAATTGTTTTATTGGAATAATTTAGATATTTCTGTTGTTGCACCTATTTTTGTTGTCCCTAATTTGTTTGAATAGTTTTCATAACCATAGGGGCATCCTTAAATAAATTAAAGGGTTGGTATGTTTTTTTTGGAATGTGTAAACTTCAGTAGGAAGTTGAACTGCAATAGACTCCTGATTAGTTTTACACTTCAAATTTTTCGTTGTTGGTTAAATTTGTTTATGATCTACCTTTCTATGGATTTTGTTTGGATAATGCTTTGATTGTCAAACCAGAATGATAAGGTAGGAATCTAACTATTTTAACTCCCCATGGATCTTTGTGTGTTGTGAGTTGGCTCATTAAGTCAGTGCTTGTGGTTTCCATAGTCGGGTTACTGCAATAGACCTATTGATCTCCTTCAGTTTTATATTGTATCTTAGAAATGTAGAACCTGAATTGTGTGATCAATTATTGAGAAGAATGTTACTCAAGTCATGCATTAACTTAGATGAAGGATTAAAATAGATCATTTATTTTATGCTTTGGTTAATTTATGGGTAAGTTTGCTGAAGATCATGCGCTATGGAAATGGGATTTTAAGTGTATTAATTAAATGTAGCTCTATTATGGTTAGTGCTTTAACGAAGTCCTTGACTAGTTATTAATTAGATGGTCTAAAAGAAAGGATTCAAATGATTTTATATATCCTTCGTTTACCTTCAGATTAAATAGAGAAAAAATTTCCATATTAAAAATTACGTTAATATCTATCTTTTGAAACTAAATATTGGAATATATGTTCTTTTATTTTAGTTTTTTTAGAAGAAAAATGAAGTGATTATGTTTAATTAATGGAGAGTAAAGTATTGTGTATACTTTGCTTATCAATAAGTAGAGAAAAGTATTACTTATTTGGTTTAAATAGTCAATTCCTCGAATGCTTTATGAGTTGAATATTATTTATATCTTTAACAGGAAAATATAGAAATATTTGATTAGTTATGTTTGGAAAAGTTAAATAAAAAAGTATTTTGTTTAATTAATGTTTAGAGAGAAGAATAGTTTATTTCTTCTTTATTTAGCCTCATTAAAAAAATGGTTTGATTGATATGAGTATTGAACTTTTTGCAATGGGGCATGTTTTGATTTAAGATATGACTTTGAATATTTTATGTTTTATGGGACATGGAGTCCATTATGGAATATTATGGGGTATTTCATGAATTTATATAGGTGGATGTGGAGTCCATATGAATTAAGGAAATCATGGGATTTTCTTTGTCTTTCTTTTATATAAATAAGTAGAAAGGAAAAGAGCACTTCGATTTAGTTTTTATTAATGTATTGATGGAAAGAAAAAGTGAATGGTTATCTTTGTATATTTTATGAGCAATGAAAATATATAAGTGCATTTAGGAATGCATAATCATTCTATGGAGTTGTCCTGATCCCTCACACCAAATACCACTTGTTGGAGCTCAAGTAACTCAGTGAAACAAATTGTGAATAGAAGAAAATTCTAATAAGTTTATACCATGGTTTTCTTTTGGATAAGAATATGTTTTATTTGGAAAGATTCAAGAAAGAGATGTATTAAATACTAGCCTTGGAAATGATGTTTTTATTATTGAAATATTATGTTATGAAAGGTTTTGTTAGTTAAATGTATTAGTTTGAAAGGACTGGATTATTGACGTTTAATGTATTGATGGTTTTTTTTTTTACTTCAAATATTTTAAAAGAATAAGATTTAGTTATTCATAATATAGAAAGATGGATGTTTTTCTATATATGACAAATAAAATTAGAAGTAAATGATATTCATTCTTACTATAAAAGTATTTTTCTTTTAATATGATTAATACTCTTGAATATGTTTTAGAAATGAACTATGTTTATGTTAATAAGTAAGGTGAATATGCTTTATTTGTATGCAAGAGAGAGAAAGACAGATAGGGAGAGAGTTAGTTAAGGTATTTTATGTTTTATCCTTTGGTTAGAGGGTTTTCTAAAGAGACTCTTAGTAGCCATGTCTATAATTCCCTTTAAGATGAAACCAATTTTGAGGTAGTTGCAAGGAGGCAACACCTAGGTTTCTTGTGCATTGCGTATTTCAAGTGGAGAACTTGAGTGTGATACAAATGGGAGTCTCTGGATAATATTATAAGTGGTGTAGCTTGAATCTTACTTCCATAACCATGAAGGTTTGGAATCCATATGCAAGGGATTAAGTGATGGTATTTTGAGCTGACGGGTTTAGGTGACCATGTGAATCTATCTCACGGAGTGATAATCACCTTAACTAATCCCATTGCAAATATTGGTAGTTAAGCACTAAATATTTTGTAGTTCCATCACTGAGGTGCAATTGACTAATCTTAAGACATTATGCCTAGAAGTATAGACTGGCATATAATTGGTAATGGAATTGGTGTCTCTCATCTCTAAATATTGATAAGGGTTAATACCAATGCTATGGTCAAGATATCTTACATTCATGGAGAATGTAAGAAATATGGGGTGACCATTTGAGGCATCCTTTATACTACGAAGATATACAAGGTAAATCCTAGAATCTATGGGAGGATGGTCTCTCTTGTCCACTCAAGAAATATTTGTAGTGTTATAATCTCAAAATATGGTAATGCCTTGTTAGCTAGAATTCAGATGAAAGCATATTTAGTGAACCTTGACTATGATCTTTACTTGGTGTTTAACAAAAATTCTCTCCCAAGTTGGTTAGATTTGGGTTGTTACAAGAAATTCCATGGGGATGGCACAACAAAATTTTAACAAGCTACATAGAAAAGCAATGTCTTTCATTAGACTGAGTATAACAAACTATATAATTCTAAATGTGATAGAATCACAGTTTGCTCAACATATGTGGAACAAGTTGAAGAGCATCTACGCTTCTAAGTCAATAGTGAACAAGTTAATATTGTAGAAGAAGCTAACAAATCTCAATATTAAGGAAAGCAACAGGTTATTAGACCACTTGAATGATTTTAATATGTTAATGAAGTAGCTAAACTCCACTAGTGATAAATGGAGTGATGAATATCAATGTCACATACTGTTAATCAACATCCCAGACTGATGGAAGAATCTTATTATTGTCATAAGTGTTGCTCTTGACAAGTTACAAATGGAGTCCATATTTAGTGAGCTATTGAATGAGAAGATAAGAAGGATATCTATTGGTGAAGCATCCACTCTAGAGGGATATTTAGCACGTGGATGCTTAAATAAAAGAGGAAAAAACAAATCAAGTGAGAGAAACAAGTCTAGAGGTAGAAACAAATTGTCCAGCATAAGAAAGAAAAATTTCAACAATGTGAAATGCTACTAATATCATAAAAGGGGGTAGATCAAGTTTCATTGTACCTTGTTGAAGAAGAAGAAGAATGAAAAGGTAATAGAAGAAAATATAAATAATAAATTTGTAGATGAAAAATCCTCTATGTTTCTTGTTTGTTCTTGTCTATCAATTTAAGGGTGTCTTGAAGACTGGATTATAGATGCAGACAGATAAAACACTTAAAGTATTATGTAGTGAAAATGGATAAGAATATTTTTCTACTGAATTTGAAGAGTTTTGCAAGTAGAAAGGGATATATAGACAGAATACTATACCTTATTCTCCTGAATATAATGCAATAGAAAAGAGAATGAATAAAACACTACTTGTTAGAAATAGACTATTACATCATTTGGATAATGTAAATGTACCTTTCTTGGTACATACTTAGGACATTAGATTACTTTAGGGGGAAGTTATCTTGTTACTACATGCAATGTAATAAATGCACAAGTGTCAAAGTGCAAGTTGTACATGTGCAAGTTGTCCCTTGCACATCTAGGTAGAGTGTTGGCCAAGGAACTTATTTCCTATATAAAGGGCCATAGGTATAGAATAGATAAGTCATTGTGAGATATAGTCATATAGACCAGAGTGGCATGATGTAGCAGTGTGATGTAGTGTGATGGGGTGTAATATGCTCAATGCCCATTCTTGAGTTGTAGCTATATTCATGGAGTGTTCATTTCCTCCATAACTACTTTTGTAAACATCTCCATCATTTCTATTTATAGTATATTTTTAGTCATCTCATAGATTTACTTTATTTCATATTATTCTGCATCTTGTGTTTGCTATCTCCCATTACATGCTGCATCAAAATCTAACAATGGTATCAAAGCCATGGTAGGTCAATAGGGAAACCACCATTATTATTGACTCTAAGTTTTTTGAGAACCTGATGCACCATTGGACCAATCACTATCAAAAATACTCAGAAGAGTCTTGGTGGTAGAATTAAGGAGAGCCACAAGTAAGGACTGAATGAAATCTCAGATTCTGGAATACTGAGATTGCATATGGCTAGAGTCTTTCCACAGAGTTTCAAGGGAAAACTTGTGAAGACTAGGACTCAACACTTGATCCACTAGGTTGATGAATCAACTAGTGAAGCCCATCTAAGAGATCTAGAGAAACTAACCTGAAGGTTCTTTTATTATAGGGAATTAATACTCAGATGATTGGGACACCTCCTACAATAGAAATCTAGGAGATTTCAACTTCGTTTCCCGAAGGTCGAAGTGCCTTCATAGTGCAGAGATTAGTTGTTGCAAGAGAAGATCACTATAGAAGAGACTTCTGGAGCAGAATTGTAGTGAAGTTTGGAGATAGGAGATCTCCATTGATAGATTGGAAACTTCACAAGAAGGAAAGGCCACAGAAGCCTTGATCTAGAAGAAAAGGCCATAGAAGCCTTGATCCAAAAGAAAAGGCCACATAAGCCTTGATCCAGAGGGAAAGGCCATAGAAGCCTTGAAGAAAAGGCCATAGAAGCCTTGGTACTAAAGAGAAGGCCATAGAAGCCTTGAATAAAAGGCCACAGAAGCCTTGATCCTGAAGAAAACTCTAGGAGGGAGTATCTAATTTAGAAGTAGATTTTAGTACTAATACTTTGTTGCAGGAATAGGTAGATTCAGTGAGTTGGGAAAGCTTCCTACAAAAATGTTAGGAAGAGTATCTTCTTCAGAATCAATCCAACACCTGAAGCAAAAGAGATCAGGAGAAGATCTCATTGATGAAGAAGGACTAGGAGAGTCCTACTCGAATACAGAGGTAACAGAATCAGAGATCCAGGAGAAGATCTCACCACCAACACTTCCAGGAGTAGAAGGTTGAAGATAAGGTCTCAAAGAAGACCAGAAGGAGCTGCAAGGCCTTGGAGAGGCCTCTATGAGCATCCAGTAAAAGGCTTGGAGAGCCTTACTGAAGAAATCATCAAAGGAGTTCCAAGGAGAACTCATTGGAGAAATTCACTATTGGAGATAGTGAAAGATTTGGGACAATTATCACCATCCGACAACAAGCCCAAGAAGAAGAATTTGGCAAGGAGTGCCAAATCTCAGAAGACCTCAAGACATTCAGAATCTTGAGAAGAAGATCCTGTTTGAAGTCAGAATTCGACAAGAAGCTTGAAGGAAGATTCAGATAGAAGAAGCCTACCAAATCTAGGAGATTTGGAGATTACCTCTCACAGCAAGAAGGCACCACTTCAGAATCGAAGATCTCTTCTAATCTACAACAAAAAGGAGGAGACTACAAGAGGAGAACAAGCCACCAAAAACCTAGGCTCGTGAAAGAGAGTTGGAGACCATATTTTGGTGAAGATGAAGTTGTTCAAGGCAGCCTATAGAGAGTTGCAGGATCTTACTCAAGACAACAACTTGGTGATCTTAGACACCAAGATCTACATCCTCTACAGAAGTGGTGAAAAGGGCTTTCAGAAAAAAGGTAAGCAACTATTGGTGCAAGTAAATTCATTAAGTGGATTACTTTTCAGATTTGTTTAAGCACCTTGATTGGAGTAAAGTTGCAAAAAGGAGAGTTGAATTAAGAGTCTTCAAATGTGCAAAAATAAAGGATTCTTTAAGGTTCATTTGCACTTTAGGGGTTGATTAGATTTCAGAATCTTAAACTATCTATCAACTACCTATCATCTACTTTGGAAAGAAAATGAAGACTAACTCCTATTACCTTGCTTATAAAGAAATTTTAGAATAATTCTTGAAGATTCATTTCAGATTATTCTTGATTAGTTGCAGTAAATTATTTAAGTGCATTACTTTTGAGAGTTGATTGGAGTGATAAGGTGAAATTGTTAGTGCAGTATTATTAGATTCATTTTGCACTATTATATTGCTCTCAAAGATTATTGTTTGTGTTTCATTAGAAGGGCACAAAAATAGAATTTGTCAAAGTGTCTATAGACACTGTTAATGCACTATGATCTGCAACTTTGAAGTGGCCTAAGGAAGCCACAAAATCAGCTCAATCCTCCAAGCATTGGAGAAGAATGTAACCACCATAAGAGCATCAAAAGAAGCCTCGAACGAGACTTGGTGAGTCTCAAGTTCAAAGCACAAGAAAAAAGTGCAAAAAAATAAGCTTCTATCATATGGTTACAAGCTTGGATTCATTTATAAAATATCCAAGCTAACAGGGGAAGGTGTCTAATCCAGTGACAACCTCAAAACCCCTATATTGCACTCAATATTCTGCCTAAAAAACTAGAATTTATGATCAACAAAGAGGAGTGCAAAAGAAAGTGCAACAAGGTCATCTTGTATTAAAACTATTGTACATGATAGTGCACTATTTCTAATCTGGTTATACAGGGAAAATAGGCAGATTCAAAGGTGCCTAAAAGGCACTACTCTTGCTAGAAAAACTAGTCAAAAGTAGTCGTACGTAAGCAGCCATCCAAGCCTAGCTCGAGAGCCATACGAAGGGCTCATACTCCTCACATTCAAGAGCATCGAACCTGCAAGATACACGTACAAAAGCATGGAAGCACAACGTTATTAAAGAGCAAGAGAGTCTACGTAAGGAGGGCAAAAATCAAGTACAAAGCAAAAGAAATTTGAAGCACCATTTGGAGTACTACTTACTCCATGTACATTCATTGAAAGTGGTGCTCAAGGCCTCCATACTCGTGCTCCATATCCCTACGGAAGACTATGCAGATGAATGAAGGCAAAGGAGGAGAATTGCAAGGCTAAAAAGGTCTCAAAGGATCCATTCGAACCAGCAATAGGGTCTACGTCCATGCAGAGAAGAAAGTGACACTTGTCACTCAAGGGAAACCCTAATGCTCGATTCAAGAGAGCACTCATCTTCAAGGAGGAGTTACATGAACAACCTGGTGCATTTGGTGCATTGAGTACACTTGTCAGGAAGGAAGACCGAGCGTTTCACTAAAGAACGTAACGTTCTTACGTTACAAGAAGGGAGACAAAGCGTTCATTGGCACCAAACTCTCCTCAAGCACTCAAAGGTAATGGTCGTGCCACTTGGCACATAAGAGATGGATCATCCCCATTTAAGGATATCAATGACCAAAGTCAAGCAGCATTCTTTGACGTTAAAATTACTCTCACGTTGTTCGAGTGAAAAAGGGTCGAGTTGCAGTAGTCAAGAAGGTGTTCGAGCCTTTAATGCTAAGGCAACCAAAGTCAAGGGAAGAGACTTGAAGATGCCAGATTTGGAATGCATTAAACATAGAGCACTTCCATTGGAGGATACGTCCAAAGCATCCATGACGTCTACGTAGAACAGCAGTCCAAACTTCTCTAAAATCAACATCGAACAATGCTTGAAGAAAGGTAAAATCATTTCCATTAATATGTGCTTTATTTCCTTGGAGTTATAAGGGTTAAATCAAAGGAATTTATTTACATTGGAAGCCATATATCAAGGGAAATATTTTATCAAATCAAATCAAATATTTGCAATATAAAACCTAGGAGTAATAAGGTTTTCTACTTGGATAAATATTGAATATTTGCAAATATTAATTGTGATCTAATTTATCCAAATATTAGGGAGTCATAAGGGCTACTACATCAAATCATTTAATTGGAAAATTAGATACACATAACCTAATTCCCAAAGGGTTATTCATAAAGAGAGTTTTCTCATAGGTTGGATATTCATAATATTATTGTCTCATTCCTTTCAAAAGGAGATAAAAGATCCAACATTATAACCTCTTTAAAATTTGGGAACAATGCTTAGTTCAATAGGAGTAATAAGGGATAATAGGAATTGATTTTGGTATTCTACAAAACCTTACAAAATCAATCAATATTGAACTATAATTCTACAAAAGCACTATATCTTATCCATAGCATACTAGGGAGTCATAAGGCATTCTACAAAACTTGGTAATATCAAGCATGCATCATAGATTATCAAGTTACAAAATATAAGCTTTCCTCATAACCTAAAAATCCTTAGGAGTATATACTCACTTTATTTGGGAGACATAAGGTAGTCTACAAAACAAGGATTATTATTATAGGTTTTATCAAATCAAGCTTATATTTCTTCATCAGGTATCATATAGGGAGTCACAAGATAAACTTCAAAGATTCTTGCAAAATCTAGAAGGATCTATCATGGATGATATCTTGAGAAATACCTTCAATAATGAAGAATTACTACATGAAGTAGAATACTACTCCCAAAACTTAATAGATACTCTAGAAGGATATGAGTATCTATCCATTAGTGACAAAGAGAAATTTTCTTGTTTCTTAAAGAAGCTAAAGAAGGTAACTTTACAATATTGATTGGTTATCTTCATGATATTCTCTTCATAACATGGTGGAATTCACAAATATTGGTTATATTTTTGCTAAAAGAATGTCTGATGGTGTATCTATCACTAATTATGTTTGTACTTGCTCGACACAAGGAGAAAGATAAAGAATAATATTATTGTGATGATAAACTAACTTGTCATGAAGCAAAAATTCTACCAGCACCAATGCAGAATCTCAAGAGAAGAAGAAGAAGAAAAAGGAAGAAAAAACATGCTAAAAAGAAACCTGGCATCATGAAGACTAAACCAGTTGAACACATACAACAACTAGAAGAACCTCCAACTACAACTTACTTTGCATCATATGAAGACACAGATTATCTACTGAACCTGATCACAATAAGCAATGAAGGAGAATACAAATTCCATTATCCGATGGAAGAAGATCCACATTGAAGACTAAAGTCTTCAATATCCAAATAATGTAATACAGGGGGTGTTAGAAATAGACTATTACATCATTTGGATAATGTAAATGTACCTTTCTTGGTACATACTTAGGACATTAGATTACTTTAGGGGGAAGTTATCTTGTTACTACATGCAATGTAATAAATGCACAAGTGTCAAAGTGCAAGTTGTACATGTGCAAGTTGTCCCTTGCACATCTAGGTAGAGTGTTGGCCAAGGAACTTATTTCCTATATAAAGGGCCATAGGTATAGATAATAGTCATGATAAGTCATAAGTCATATGTAGTCATATAGACCAGAGTGGCATGATGTAGCAGTGTGATGTAGTGTGATGGGGTGTAATATGCTCAATGCCCATTCTTGAGTTGTAGCTATATTCATGGAGTGTTCATTTCCTCCACAACTACTTTTGTAAACATCTCCATCATTTCTATTTATAGTATATTTTTAGTCATCTCGCAGATTTACTTTATTTCATATTATTCTGCATCTTGTGTTTGCTATCTCCCATTACATGCTGCATCAAAAGCTAACACTACTGGAGAATATGAGCAGCATGTTGTCAAATGTAAAAATTAGTAAAGGGTTTTGGTAATATGAGCAGCATGTTGTCAAGTTACAAAATATAATCTTTCCTCATAACCTAAAACTCCTTAGGAGTATATACTCACTTTATTTAGTAATAAGACAAAAAAAGGATTATTATTATAGGTTTTATCAAATCAAGCTTATATTTCTTCATTAGGTATCATATAGGGAGTCACAGGATAAACTCCGAAGATTCTTGCAAAATATAGAAGGATATATCATGGATGATATCTTGAGAAATACTTCAATAATGAAAAACTACTGCATGAAGTAGAATACTACTCCCAAAACTTAATAGAAACTCTTGAAGGATATGAGTATTTATCCATTAGTGACAAAAAGATTTTTTTTTTGTTTCTTAATGAAGCTAAAGAAGGTAACTTCACAACATTGATTGTTTATCTTCATGATATTCTCTTCATAGCATGGTGGGATTCACAAATATTGGTTATATTTTTACCAGAAGAATGTTTGATGGTATATTTATCACTAATTATGTTTGTACTTGCTCATCACAAGGAGAAAGATAAATAATAATATTATTGTGATGATAAACTAACTAGTCATGAAGCAAAAATTCTACCAGCACCAATGTAGAATTCCAAGAGAAGAAGAAGAAGAAAAAGGAAGAAAAAATATGCTAAAAAGAAACCTGACATCATGAATACTGAACCAGTTGAACACATACAACAACCTGAAGAACCTCCAGCTACAACTTACTTTGTATCATATGAAGACACATATTATCTACTGAACCTGATCACAGTAAAATATGAAGAAGAATACAAATTCCATTATCCGATGGAAGAAGATCCACATTGAAGACTAAAGTCTTCAATATCAAAATAATGTAATATAGAGGGGTGTTATAAATATACTATTACATCATTGGATAATGTAAATGTACCTTTGTTGGTACATACTTAGGACTCTATATTACTTTAGGAGGAAGTTATCTTGTTACTACATGTAATGTAATAAATGCACAAGTGTCAAAGTACAAGCTATACATGTGCAAGCTATCCCTTGCACATCTAGGTAGAGTATTGGCCAAGGAACTTATTTTCTATATAAAAAGCCATAGGTATAGAATAGATATGTCATTATGAGATATAGTCATATAGACCAGAGTGGATGATGTAGCAGTGTGATGTAGTGTGATGGGGTGTAATATGCTCAATACCTATTCTTGATTTGTAGTTGTATTCATGGAGTGTTCCTTTCCTCCACAACTACTTTTGTAAACATCTTCATCATTTCTATTTATATTGTATTTTTAGTCATATTGCAGATTTATTTTATTTTATATTATTTTACATCTTGTGTTTGTTATCTCCCATTACATACTGCATCAAAATCTAACACTACTGGAGAATATGAGCAGCATGTTTTCAAATGTAAAACTTAGTAAAGGGTTTTGGGTTGAAAAAATTTCAACTACCAGCTATTTGGTTAATTTATCACTGTGCATTGCTTTGAATGGCAAGACACCAAAAGAGGTCTAGCGTGGAAGAAAACCATCAATCTCTCACCTAAGCATTTTTTGTTGTGAGACCTTTATGCATATTCCTACTGAAAAGAGGAAAAAGTTGGATGAAAAATCTAAGAAATGTATTCTTGTTGATTATGGAGAAGTTGTTGGAAAAAAAAGATATAAATTATGGATTTCGAATGAATATATAAGTGTTTTTAGAAAAGATATGATTTTTAAAGAAACTAAGACAACTGAAAATATTCAGCAATAAGAATTACAACAACAGTTGAAATGGAAGGTTAGTGTGCATGAATAAATACACTATGACAAGTTAGCCTTCAAGTGAAGCACATGCTTACCCCTATCAACCTCAAAAAACAATATCCTATAACATCAAATAATGTTTCTAGCCTACAAAGACCTGGTGAAGATCTTATTTTTTATGTGCCTGAAGAGTTGCATCAAGATGATTAATAAATTATGCAACCTAATTCTCCACCTTGTAGAGAAGAGGTCTAAGAATTAGTGGATCAATATAGAAGAACTAGAAGAGAGAAACGTCTTTCCAATAATCTTAAATATTATTTCTATGGATTTGTAGTTGCTTGTGATGATTCTTTCACATTTGAATATGCCATGAATATTCCAAATAAAGAGGATTGGAAGAAGGCCATACAGGAAGAAATAGATTTTATGAAAAATAACCATGCATAGTATTTAGTTCAACAACCCATTGGAATAATGATAGTAAGAAACAAATGGGTGTTCAAAAAGAAGTTAATGCTTGATGGGTCTGTATAAAGATACAAGGCCAGATTGGTTGCAAAAGGGTTCTCTTAGATACAATGTATATATTTTTATAAAACTTATGCTCCCACTATGAAGTTATCTTCTACTAGAATTTTGCTTGCATATATTGTTGCTTTTGATTTAGAGGTTGAACAAATAGATGTAAAGACAAAATTTCTAATGGATATTTGAAGAAGGAAATATACATGCAGAAACTTGAAATTTTTGAATCAAATAGGTCCATGTGTTATCTGTAGGTTGAAGAAATCCCTCTATGGATATAAGTAGTCTCCTAGAGAATTGTACCAGAAGTTTGATAGTTATGTGTTGCAAAATGGATTTTCTTGTAACCCTAGAGATCCATGTGTGTATTACAAAATAGAAAGTAAAATCTTCGTAATTCTGATTTTGTATGTGGATGACATCCTCTTGATTAGAAATAATAAACAATTGATTTCAAAAACTGAGTTGTTTCCAAAGAACTTTGATATGAAGTACTTGGGTCAAGCATGAAAATGCTTGGGTATTGATATTGTCAGAGATCGCAAGAGCAGATAATTATGGCTTTCCCAAAATATTACATTAACCAAATTTTGAAATAATTTGAAATTTAGGACAATAAAGCTACAAAAAATCCTATTCAACCTGGAGTTAAATTATCTACAAAAATATGTCCAGCTACAACTAAATAAAATGAGAAGATGAATAAAATTCCATATGTAGATTTTTTGGGCTCATTGATGTATGCAATGGTATGTGCTAGGCTTGATATTTCTCATTGAAGAACACAAGCTTATACTAAGAGGGGGTGTGAATAGTAAAACACCCACTTTTTACTTTTTCTCCAAACCAATATCAATTAGTGTCCTTAATTGCAATAACCAAATATAGTAGTGTGCATTAATAACATAGATAGCAATGGTAAGCAAGTGCACAAATCACCACACACAATTGAGACACAATATTTATCATGGTTCCCCTAATGTGGGGTAGTCCCAATATAAATGATTACTTTGATCTGCTCAAATCTAGGCTATCATGATCTGCTCAGGTGGGCTCCACTTATATGCTCAGCTAGGCTATCCACTGATCTGCTCAGCTATACTATCCACTAATCTGCTTAGCTAGGATCTCCACTAATCTACTCAGCTAGGCTATCCACTGATCTGCTTAGCTAGTCTATCCACTAATCTGCTCAGCTAGGCTCTCCACTGATCTACTAAGCTAGGCTCTCCACTGATATATTTAGCTAGGCTATCCACTGATCTTCTCAGCTAGGTTACCCACTAATTTTCTCAGCTAGGCTCTTAATTGATCTGCTCAACTAGCCTATCCACTAATATGCTTAGCTAGGCAACTGGTGTTGATGTGTTTTCTATTTCTATCATGTCTCTATCATAGCTCTCAACTCTGCCTCAAAGCCTTCTCATAAGGCTCAAACAATCCTGCTCAAACACTATCCCAAATATGCCCACAAATATGTCCCAAAAGCCTTCTCAAAGGCTCAACCAATAATGCACAAAAGTTATCTCAAATCTATCCGGAAATTCTATCCCAAAAGCATTCCCAAAGGCTCAACCAATCATGCACAAACGTTATCTCAAATCTCTCCAAACATTATGTCCCAAAAGCCTTCCCAAAGGCTCAACCAATCATGCACAAAATTTGTCTCAAATATGTCCAAAAATTGTCCCAAAAGCCTTCCCAAAGGCTCAATCAATGACTCTTAAGTAGAAATCAAATATCAACCACAAATCAATGAAGGAAAGACTCGACGATGAACTCAACAATGGATAACAAATGAATGATGACAATACTCAATAATGTGCTCAACAATGAATGGCAATATACTCTTCAATGGATGACAATAATGATCCACAATGATCTCAACAATGTATGACAAATGATGTTTCAAATGGATGACAACAATGCTCGACAATGTACTCTCAAATGGATGACAACAATGCTCAATAATAATCTCAACAATGTATGATAAATACTCTCTCAAATGGATGACAACAATGCTCAACAATGATCTCAACAATGTATGACAAATACTCTCTTAAATGGAATCTCTTCAAGCAATAATAATGAGGACTTCATCCAACCAAGGACAATCTCCATTAGTGATAGCAATAGATTCTCAATAATATCTTCCTCATGCAATGTCAATAAGCTCTCCAGAAATAAGCACAGCTCCCTCAAGAAAAGAGCTCTCAAATAGCCAACAATGATCTCAAATGAAAGACAAATGTATCCACAAGTGACTAGCAAATTATCTCCTCAATGGTCTCAAATAGTGGCAATGTACTCAACAAGTAACCAACAATAATATCCTCCAAACAAATGCAAAAACATCCTCAATAATGGCAATACTCTCAATGAACTCCACTAAAGCAATCATGGAAATCAAGCATCAATTTTATCCATAAAATTGATTTTCTAATCCATCCACTTCCTCTCAATAGCCAAGGCACATAATCAAGCAATTTATCCTCAACTGCAAACCCTAAATCATGTGCATGTCTTCTAACTCAAGGTAGCAATTAACTAGGTCTCAAGTTCCTAGTTTAATTTCATAATTAAATCATGCACTAGGACATATAACAAGTTCAACATTTTTCAACCTTATGACTCCCTAGTTTCATTAACACATACAACAAGCACCTATGTTTTTATTTTTAATTCCACACCTTATAACTCCACATACAACAATCATAAATATTTATTTCCACACCTTATATCTTCCTAATCACACACAACAATAACAAATATTTAATTCTACACCTTATAACTCCCTAAGTACATTAACACATACAACAAGCATTTATTTACCTAAACTCCTTATGACTCCCTAGTTATCACATAAATAATTTTAATGCACCAAAACTTTGGTAATAACAAATATTACCATGCATTGGAGATAAATACCTTTATTCAAAATTTGTTGCCTTCACAACCTTTGAAATTGATAATGCCTTTGCCAAAAATCAATGCGCCTTCACACCTTCTAAATCGTTAATGCCTTGCCAAAAATCAATGTGCCTTCACACCTTCATTGTAGTTGAAATTTGTTCCTCTCTCCTAGAATTGTCAGGCACTCACCACGTGGGTGCCACCCCACATTGGGATATCAATCACAAACACCCAGCTTGTCCTACGCTTTGAATCTGAAATCCCGAATTACCTTTCTCAGTAAAATACTTTATCCCTTGCGGGATTCAAACAACAAACCTGCCTTGTGCAAAGTTCATGCGCTGCAAACTACGCTAAGGAGTCATCCATGATGTCACTTTCCTATGTTTTTTACTTGACCTTACTCTCAAATCAAAATTTATTTATCCTTATTTCTTCGCTGCTCCCATTTCGACGACTCTCTCTCATGGGCTATATCAAGTCTTAAATAAACAAAGGTTTTTCACCTTTTATTTATATGCACCTCCATGCCTTCGAATGACATAGGCTAACTTTATTAATCTCCCCAACCTTTGCACGTCGACGGATAATGTAATTCAACTTTAGACCTTAGAATTATTAATTAAAAATTTAATAATTCACCTCTTAACTTTGAATTGGGATATCTCATTCATTCTTTTGAATTTTTCCATGAAACGTTTTACACCTAGGTTTTATTGGAAAATATTTTCATCCATCATAATTTGGATAAGTCTTAGCATAGTGGTTTTAATGAAAACCCTTTCCAATGGTTTTAATGAAAATCCTTTTCGTTAGTTTTATTAAAAAACCTTTCTGTCAATTTTAATAAAAACCCTTACCGTTGGTTATAATAAAAACCCTTATCGTATCCTTGCTCTCCAAAATATCATAAATGATTATTTATGAAGTACTTTTTCCACCAAAACCAAATGTGATCCATGTGACATCAATGACAACACAAAATAACTCAAATTGCCAACAATATCCCCCTTTATCATTGATGGCAACAACTCTAATGCAAATCACCACAATCACTACAAAATCCCTTTCTAAAAATCAAATCTACTCCTCATGAATCAATAATCTCTATGGAGGTTGCTCCCCCTATCTCAATGTTCTCTTTAGAGGCTTCTCCCCCTATCTCAATGCTCTCTTTGGAGGCTGCTCCCCCTAACTCAATGCTCTCCCCATTACTCAAAACTCTCCCCCTTTGACATCAATGGAAAAAAGGACATCTATGGGGCTAAAATATATGACTCTTAATATTAGCCCCCCTACCACCTTCTCTCTTGAGGTGATTAATTTTTGGGTGGAAGTACATTTACACCCATCTTACATTGTTCCTTTCCTTTGTCAACTTCCTTCCACATCTTTCTGAAATCCTTTTATTGATGAGTTACTTGATCTTCTTGTCTTGAAAATGTTTGGAATTGAGACCTACACCATCTTGCAATATGTCCAAAGTTATTGCAATTAAAACACTTGATATTGTAGCCTTTGAATGGTGCCCATATCCTAAATTATTTCTTGAAATAATTTCCATATCCATTCCTTTCCTGAATCCTATATTGTGAAGCTCTGTTTCCATAATCATTATGATCATGACCTCTAAATTGTGTAGCTATAAAACCAAAACCATGTTGATCATTTTCTTTGCACTGAGAAGCTCTATGACCAATCTTGTTGCATAAGAAGCAATATCCCTGAAAACCATATCTTCTTCCGTTGAAGATCCTTCTAGTGAAATAAAAAAATTTCTTTGATGCATAGACCCTTTATTGACCATTATTCTTGTGATCATCTTTGACTTGTGCATTGTATCCTTCATCCTTCTTTGTGGTATGCAAATATTCTTCCTTAACTTCTTCCTTATTTTCTTCTTCAAGATTTTTTTTACCTCTTCAACTTGATTCACCTATCTCAAAACAAGATCCAAACTGAATATTTTGAGCCATAGGAGCTTTGGAACTTTCTTCATGAATCTTAGGTGCTTCCTTGCTTTCATATTTTATAACTTTATTTCATTTTGAGTGTGACTTTTCTTGGAAATGAGATACAGCCTTAAAATATGTTTCCACTCTTTTTTGAACCTTTTCATCCACCTCCTTCAGGGGCTTCAGCTTATGGCACACTCCATTCTTTGTCAAGGAGTAAGTGTTGGCACGACCATCATGCACTACACACCGATCAAACTGCCATGGCCTTCCCAACAACAAATAGAAAACATCCATAGGCAATATGTCACACGGGACCTCATCATGGTAATTCCCAATATTAAATTTTACCAAGCATTGCTCACTGACCAAAGCCCTATGGTCCTTCTGTAACCACGCAATCCGATATGGATGCGGGTGTCTCTTCCTCTCTAATTGTAATTTGGTAACCATTCCTTTTGAAACTAGGTTATCTGTGCTACCATTGTCTATGATAATATTACAAATCTTACCTGCACATTTACACCTTGTGCAAAATAAGCTCTTCCTCTGATCTGGGTCTCTCTCCTCATTCAGCAAGGCTCTCCTTGTGATTAGCACTTCTCCTCTTTCTGCTTCTTTAGAGTGCTCAAATTCAACACCTTCATCAATGACCGTAGCTCGGGCATTATCTTCAGGCCTCCTATTTATCCTCTCTTGGTGTTGTGTGCATTCGTATGCTCGATGTCCTTCTTCGCCATAGTGGAAACAAGTTCCACGAAATCCTCCTCTTCTAAACCCTCGTCCAGACCTTCCTCTTCCTATCTGGTAACCATTATTCTGATCACAGGGGTGGTAAGAATTATCTTCCTTTTGGTCCTGACTACTTCTAGCTTCTCCATTCTTTTTATATTATTCATTTCGTCCTCCATTTTTTCTTCCACCAGTTCTTCCACCATGACCTCTTTCTCTTTGGTTGCTCTCAAACCTTCTGTTCAACTTCTCTTCAACCCTTAGGGCAAACTGGTAAGCATCCTCTATGGTGGTCATCCTTACCAGACTTAACTCCTCTTGAATACTTGCTCATAACCCATTAATATAATGGGCTACCTTCTCTTTGTTGGCCTCTGAATGGCCTGTTTTGATTACAATTTTATAAAACTCCTCTATGTATTCTTTGACAGACTTACTTGATTGCCTCAAACCTTGCATTTTATTTAGTAGATCCAACTCGTAGTCACCTGGAATGAACTGCCTCTTCAACTTCTCCAACATCCACTCCCATTTTGTTATCCTTTCTTTTCCTCTTTTATTTTTGTCTAGCTGCACTCCCTTCCACCATATGCTAGCATGACCCTTCAACTTGGTCTTAGCAAATTTGACCCTATCAGGATCTTCAACCTCCTCATACTCAAAGTATTCTTCCAAATCATTGATCTAGTCAATCAACTCCTCTGGATCAAGATTTTCATAATACATAGAAACCTCCATCTTCGATCTCTTTCCAATCTGAGATATGGCTCTGTATAACCTGACTTGTGTAGGATCTACTGCCTCTTCTTCTTCCTCAAACAGGTCCTCTTCTTCTTCAACTTCATCTTCACTACCTTCTTCTTTCCTTGGCTCAAACCCTCTACGCAACTCCTCTTGCAGAGCCTGAAATTGCCTCTATAAAGCTATGAAATCTTCCTCTGGCACCATATTTCTCCCACCACCACGGTTTCTTCATGGAGGCATTTTGCTCACTTCTCTCACAAACCTTAACCACATATCCTGGTGTAAACTGCCTCACGTTCGACGATCTGTTTACACACTTAGGAACTCCCGCTTTGATACCACTTGGTGTAGATCACGTTACACAAGCAACACCAAACAAATAATACATAGGTATTTTTTCTTTGAACAAGTCAGAGAATCAAACTCTTCATTACTTTCATGCCAAAAATAAGGATACAAGAGAAAAGACCCCTTTACAATTTCAAAAATTCTCTCAAATACTCTGTTTTCCCTTTTTCCCACATAAAACCATTAAAATTCAAATTTGAATTTTGGGGGCAACTTGTCAAGGTCATAACTTCGCACTCGTTGACCTGATTGACTATTACTAGTTTTTTTTTTTTTTTGTGGAAAACATCCCAAAAGGGATGCCACTTTCGGGTAAGACCCAAGGAGGCAGGGGTATCCATTCCGCCAAAAATTCCCAGGACTCGGACCTGGCCTACCACCTTTGACATACTCAAGGAGCAAACAAACACACAAAACCAAATTAAAAAAAGTAAATAACAACAAAAATAATAAAATAAAATAAAAAACATGCTCCTTGAGTGTGTCAAAACCAAAAGCACAACCAAACATGCACAATAAGATAAAATAAACCACAACACAAACCACATAGAAAAACACAAGAACCACATAACAAAACACAAACAAGACAAAAACAATAGAACACTACAAAGACATAACCCAAAAAAACATGAAAAATAAACACAACCAAAACCTAAAAAATAAATAAATAAAATAAAAATAAAAATAAAAACAACCAACAACAAACAATAAACAAAAACAAAAAAACATAGAAAACACTCACACATAAAAAAAATGAAATAACACAAACAAAGAGAAACCCAAGAACAAGAACGAAAAAAACACAAGAACAATAACAAAAAACATATAAAAAAAACAAAACAACAAAAACACAAGAACAACAAAAAACAACACAAAGAACACAAAAACAAAACAAAACAAAAGAACCCACCCACCTTAAAAAACTAAACAAAAAAACAAAGAAGACAAAAGAAAAAAAAAAATGAACAAAACAATGACCTATCTAGACCAGGAAGACTATTAATGCAAGAATCAATGGAGGAAACAAAATAAAGAATAGAATGAGCTAGGGAACTAAAAAAACTGAATGAACCAAAGAGAAACAAAAAAAAAAAAACAAGAAGAAACTAGGTACCTTCGAAACTGGAGCCATCCAAAGAAATGATAGAAAGAAGAGCTTCCCTAATTTGAGAAGCCCACCATATAGGAGGGTGGCCATAACAAGTAAGATCACCTTTTTCCAAAGCCCAATTAGCTAAAGCATCAACACTCTTGTTTTGATCTCTGACCACATGATTGTAATCAAATTTCAAAAATCCCATCTGGATTAACTGAATCTTCTCAATAATTCTTTTTATTCTCCAATCCACCTTATGATTCTTAGAAGGAGTCTTCAAGAGATTAATCATAAGTTGAGATTCAGACTCAACTAACACCTTTTCCCATCCAACCTTAGTAGCCTCCTGAAGGCCTCTAAGGATACCATACCCCTCAGCAAGGTTATTGGAAAGAATACCCAAATTCTCAGCAAAAGTAAAAACCAGGGAGCCATCTGAAAGTCTACCAATTCCTCCCACATTGGCTTTTCCAGGGTTCCCTCTAGAGGCTCCATCGGTATTGAATTTTCCAAAATCCTTAGGAGGAGGTTGCCAATTTCTAGTCCTATCCATCTTACTAATACTCACATTCCCTTTAAGTTGGTTGCCCTTAGAAGGTTTAATCTTCAATCTTTGCATCACTTGATCCCATATTTGGTGGGAGTTTTGGGGGTGATTAAGGAGTTGATGGACTGATTCAACTAAGTTGGCTATGGTCTTTTGCCAAATATAGTGAATATCCTTCCTATCTTGATTAAAAATTTGGTTGTTCCTTTCATTCCAAATATTCCAAAGAAGAATGGTAGAACCCATCCAAACTAACTACCTAATAAAATGATCAACACCCTCTTGATTAGGCCAATCCCTCCAAAGTTGTTCAAAAGTGAAAAAATTGGACCACTGTAAGCCAAGTAAAGTTGCCATTCTCCTCCATAGCTCAGAGGCTAAAGTACACTCAATAAAAATATGGTTGATATTTTCTACATTCTCTTCACACATTTCACATCTAAAAGGGCCATGAAAACCAGGCTTCATAAGTTGCTCACCAGTAAGCACCCTACGATGCAATAAAAGCCAATTAAAGAACCTCACCTTAGGCCAGAGCTTTTGAGCCCACAATTGAGAAAATATGTTAGAAGAATGGTTGGGATTATTATGGCATAAGGTCAAATAACCTTGAGCAAATGAATACTCACCCTTAGTAGTGTTGTTCCATCCAAAACAATCTTTTTCATGGGACCAAGAGAGGGATCTCATATGAAGGATGCCTTGGATATCTTGTCTTTGCCTTTCTAGGATTTGAATAGGCCGGTCCTCAATAGGGATCCAATATCTACCAACCTTTGAATTACCAATATGGTATTGATAGTAATTAGCCACCTTTATCCAATTAGCTCGGTGAAGCTCCTCCATCCAAGGCCTCCAATCGGGAAACTGAGTTATCAAAGGCTTGTGACCATCCCAAGAATCTATCCAAAAATTTGCATGTTGACCATTATGAATGATCCAAAATAATTTTTTCTTTATCAAATCCTCACCAATCTTAAGAGCTGCTAAAATGGGAGAACCTTTGGTAGGAAGTTGATAGCGAACAAGGTCTTCAGGACTTTTGTTCTCAGCATATTTAGCATGAAGATTATTGGCCCAAAGAGCATTGGGGTTATGCAACATCCTCCAATATAATTTAGCAGCTAAATCTTTGTTGTTATTAATTGAATACCGGAATCCTAACCCCCCTTCACTCTTAGGAAGACATAAAGTATCCCATTTCACCAAGGCCCATTTTCTTTTCTCCTTAGTACCACTCCAAAGGAAACGATGACTGATTTGATCCAATTCTCGAAGAACAGCCTTTGGGATATTCAAAACGGAAGAAACATAAATAGGAATATCTTGAAGGACTGATTTTACCAAGGTGATTCTACCCCAGAAGAAAGCCACTTGTTGGTCCACTTTCCAATTTTCTTCTTGACTTTGTCCAACAACCAATTCCAATCTTTATTTCTTTGCATTTGAATATTTATGGGAATACCTAAATAAGTGATTGGAAGAGAGGTCTTCTTATATCTTAATTTATCCAAGACCATGGATTCCTGTCTAGCAGAGCAATGAAAGAAAATAACTTTAGATTTGTCTTCATTGATCAATTGCCCAATAGCCTTAGAAAAACAGCTAATGATTTGCTTAATATTAGAAGCTTCCTTAACTGTAGCTTTACCTAAAAGGGTAGAGTCATCCACAAATTGAATATGAGAGATAGGTCTAGCTCCATGAGCAATGGTAACTCCCTCAAGGGTTTTGTTTTCCCTCTTTTTGGTTATAGTCCTACCCAAGCATTCAGCAAGAATGATGAATAAATAAGGGGATAGCGGGTCACCTTGCCTAATACCTCTGGAAGCTGGGAAATACTGAGAAGGCCTGCCATTGATAAGAACTAAGTAGGAAACTAAAGAGATACATCCCATAATCCAATCCATCCAATCCTTAGAGAAACCAAATTGCCTCAAAACTTTGATAAGGAAGTGCTAATCCACTCTGTCATAAGCTTTGGATAAGTCTAACCGGATGAACATAGAAGGAGAATTTTGCATATCCATGGAATGGATGGCTTCCTGAGTAAGAACTATCTCATCTACTATTTGACGTCCTTCCACATATCCCCCTTGCTCTGGGGAAATAATCTTATGCAAAAGAGGCTTCAACATTTCTGCCATGATGTTAGTAATAATTTTGTGAAGAACATTGCATAAAGCAATAGGTCTAAAAGCTGAGATATGATCAACCTCTTGAGCTTTTGGAACAAGATTAATATAAATTTTATTGATAACCTTCAAAATTTCTTTGGATTTCCTGGCTTCTTCCACCACCTCTAATAAATCAACATGAAGGATATCCCAAAACTCTTGGTAGAACTCAATAGGAAAACCATCAGGACTTCGGGTTTTCCCTTTTTGCATTTTAAAAACTACTTGTTGAAGCTCATTGATAGTAACGGAGCGAGTCAAAATAGAGTTCTCCTCAGAAGTGATAAGAGAAGGGATTGCTTGAAGAACATTTTGTTGTGAAGCTGAGTCAAGAGGAGTAGCAGCAAAAAGATTGGAAAAGCAATCAACAAAAATAGATTTCATGCCATCCCAAGTATAAACATCTCCAGAATTTTATTTTAAGGAAGAAATAAAGTTGTGATATCTTCGAGCTAGAAGAGATTTGTGGAAGAAATTTGTGTTTCGATCTCCTTCTTTGAGCCATTGAATTCTAGATTTTTGCTTCCATAAGATTTCTTCTCTTTTTTCCCATTCCTCTAACTGAGTTGTGAGTTTAATTTCATCTGCACTTCTCTTCTCTGTGAGGCCATTTAAATGGATTTTCTTATTCAAATTTTCAAGATGAGCGCTAAGGTTTTGATGGATTTCTCACCAGTGGTGCTTGCGGCATCGGACCCTGTCTAGATGGATTTAACTGAAAATCCAAGTGCGTCGATGGGAGGGTCGATTGCGGCATCAAATGCACCGCATTGCAATATTTGAAGGGTTCTAAGTCCATCGGGACTACATGCACTTCCCCTTCAAATGCATACTTCAAACACTGGTGAGCTATCGAAGGGACACACTTCATGTCCCTGATCCATGGCCGCCTGAGCAAGATGTTATACACCATCTCGCCTTCCAAAATATGGCACAATGTAGGTATCGTCTTTTGTCCTACTTGAATGGGTAAGACAATTGTGCCAACTGTTGAGCATATCGCATCATTGAATGCTCGCAATGTGTAAGTGGAAGCTGTGATGTGAGAGGCTGGCAACTTCAGATGTTTCAATGCTGCTATAGTAATGATGTTACTGGACGAGCCAGTGTCTATCAACACCCTCTTATACGGGATCCCGTTGACCTACGTAATAACGTGCAGGGGTGGATCTACCATGTCATCAGACACTGATTTAACTTCATCTTCTCGAAAGGTAATGAATGGCTTCGTGCATCATTTTACATGTCCCACAAAGTTGTTGAAGGAATTCGCTTCATAGGGCTGCAAATCAATGGCTTTGAAAATCTCCATGAGAGCCTCTCGATGGGGCGCTGATTGTTGTATAAGCTCATATATGGAGAGCCTAGCCGACGTGGTCCGCAAACTCTGTGTGAGTTTGGTCCAAATCATGGCCATGGGTCTAGGCGGAGGTAGCTGCATAGGGTGCTGTTGAGGTTGTGACGTCGATGGAACCTCTCTTGTGGCTGCCTCGGGGGCAACTCCTAGGTATTTTTTGTTCCTAGTCACTATGCTTATCATTCCTACATACCCTTGCATGGGGAAATTCTGTTGCACCTCATTGACCTGAAGGGTTTTTGCCTGTGCCTCATGGGCAGGCAAGGGGTCCTTGAAAACCCCTATCTACTGGTTTTTTGGAGCTACGGGGTTGTCCACTACCAATGTCTTATTGTCAATCAGGTCTTGTATTAATCCTTTGAACTTCCAACATGCATTCAGGTCATGTCCCCTTCGCCTGTGGAACCTACAATACAAGTCCTCTCTGTATCCCTTAGGCTTGGGAGTGTTAGGATCTATGGTTTGAATCTCTGGAAGGGTGATCAAGTTTACCACTGACAAGTGGTCAAATAGGGAGTCCCTAGACTCCGTATAAGGGGTGTACTATTGCTTAGGGCGACGCTGCTGATTTTGCTCCTATTTTTTATTTTCTCTTTCATAATTGTTAGGAGGCACTGCCTGATAATTAACATTTTGAGGTTGTATTTCTTGTGTAGGCTTAGGGACATTTATAGCAACTTGATTAACTGCAGCGAGTTTTTGTTGCGTAGTCCCTATCTTTGTGTTCTTGTTCCACTCTTTCTTCTTAAGTTTGGCAATTTTGCCATCCTATATTTTGATCTCTTCGATAATTCTGGCTTGCGCCAGAGCTTCCTCTAGGGTGGCGTATTGCTGTAGTTGCAATAGCACAGAGATCGATCTCAAACAACTTTGTGAGAACATTTGTGTAAGGTCGAACATAGGGGGAAGGTAGGGTAGCTTGGAAAGCAAAGTCCTCCACCGATTCTCGTAGGCCGCCATTGTCTCTTCCTCATATTTCCTGAGGCTGGCCAGGTCACTTAGTGACGCCTTCTTCTTGGTGTTGAAGGCGAAGCGTTCAAGGAATGCATCCACTAACTGATCCAAGTTATTGATGTTGTGCTTCGGCAACTAGGTGAACCAATCCGAGGCAGGGCCCACGAATGTGGTTATAAATGTCCTTAGCAACAGTGCATCATTGTCCTGAATGCCAAAGCATTGGCTCAGGAATCTTGTCACATCCTCTTGGGCATCCTCTTCACCCTTAAAGACTGCCAACTGAGGCAACTTGAAGTGTTCGGGGTAATGGGGTGTAGGCACTGACGGATGCACAGGGTGACTGCGGAGTTGGCGTAACGTGGGATTTTGGGGCCCAGAAGCTTTGGTTTCCACAGACTCCAAACTCTCTAATAGCGCTTTGTATGCATCGAAAGATTTAATCTCTTCCTCTTTAGTTTGCTCCCGTTGTGGGTTGTGGGAGACTTGAGGCCTATGGGGGGTGGCCGGATAGCAACCCCTCCGTCTTGGTAGGGCATTTTTGCCCACTCTACTTCTTGCTCATACTCCTCGTAAACTTCTTGAGGAGTCTCTGGGCGAGACCTATGACCCTGAGTGGGTCCCCGTGGAGGG
The DNA here is from genome assembly GCA_028583015.1 of Wollemia nobilis. Taxonomy (NCBI): domain Eukaryota; kingdom Viridiplantae; phylum Streptophyta; class Pinopsida; order Araucariales; family Araucariaceae; genus Wollemia; species Wollemia nobilis. Next base: position 120,355 of record JAQPPZ010004583.1, on the reverse strand, counting down.
TACCCATCATTGTTCCGAGGAGTGGCCTCCCTCTCAGGTCTATGGGGTCTCAGAGGCAAAACTTGACGAGGTCACGCAGACCTATCTCGTACCAAGGGATTATGCCTCTCATATGGTTTCACTCTTTGGGTGCGAGGGGTTGGAACCCTCTCAGGTAGGTTATGAAGCAGCTTATCTGTTTGGCACTGAATGCACTCCTTGCTAAGGCGGTATAGATGCTCTAGCTGCTGTTGATCTTGCTCAAGCCACGTGATCTGGGATTTGCGGGCGGCATGTCTGGCGACTGCCAGGTCAATTTGGTCTGCCATCTTTGTCCTAGGAGGCCTGGAGGCCTCTCCTATGCATTTGCCTCAGTCATGATGATCCGAGATCTTAATGGGTTGCTTCCCTCTATCGAGGTTGGCAGCATTTACCCAAGGCTCTGGCCTCATTGGGTAACCATGGTATCTAGCAGGTGTGGAAGCGCAAGACTCCCACGCTATATATTACTCTCGAGGAATGTGATGGTCTTCCTCGTACTCCCTTTCGTATGTGTGAAAGGGGTGGGCGGAGTTAGCCTACCCTATTTGGAGAGCCCTGCGCTCTGGGGTTTGTATATTGGTTCTAACAGTGATGGGAGGCAAAGGAGGGATGCCATAGTCATGTGGCCTCTCCTCATGGACACTATGCCTCTCTAGCACTTCATCGCGCGGTGGCCACTCATATCTAGCTTCTAAGGGAGATTTTCTGTCTACATTTAGTGTCATGTGTAAATATTCTTCCCGAAAGGGGCTATATGAACGGGCGTGTCCCCTAGGGGGTGTCCCTATAATTCCACCTTGACATGGAATTATGCAGACTCTCTTGGGGGTCAGGCCGCCAAGGTAGTATGGCCAAGTCCTTAGGGCTAAAGCGGAGGTGACTTGTGCCCCCTTGTACACTTTTCGTAGCTTCTGCCCTTGATTGGGCTTGGCTACGGGTGTACACCATGGTGGTGCTCTTCTACAAGCTAAGCAGATTTTTATCTCTTTTATGATTTTTTATGCTACACTAAACAGAAAAGAACACACACATACACAAACGGTGATTATCTCGTTTAAAGGTTGAAAGTGTGTCCTAAAACTGGTTTAGTGTGTTTTGTTGTTTTTGAAGGTTTTTGTAAAGAATGTTGAAATGCAAAATGAAGGCTCTTATGGCTCCCAAAATTGGTCGCCCCTTCGATATACCATTGTTAGACCAATATACCAACCTCTCTATATACCTGCCCTTACGTGAGGGAAACTATAGGTATGTGAGAGCATATGGTACGTGGAACATAGGTGGTATGGAAGGGGAATCGCTCTATTTATGACACCTACCATAGAAGACTTATCCTCGCGTGTTGGGAATCACCCCAGCTACACTCGATCAACTTTCGTCAGGATTTACGTCTAGCAACAGTAGCGATCGGGGTGTATGAATGCAAAATTCAAGCCAAGGTGGTGATGAAATCCACCGTTGGTCTTGATCAAGGGCTAGGGTTTTACGACCAGTGCCTTGGTTTTTAGGTTACCACGTGGTGTGTGGGGTTCTTTTTATTTTGCAAAAGGAAACAAGCAAACAACAAAATTAAAACTTTCCCTAATCAAACAAGTAACCCAAAATAGAAACACTGAACAGAAAATGACAGAGAAAAATGCAGAATCCTTACCTCTTCTCTGCCTGCATCTGTCGGTTCTGAGTTTCTGCTCAAAAACCTCACAGGATGGAATTCATCCCGGGGTGGAACGAATTACAGTACTGTATTCGTCACAAGGTGGGGTGAATTCACATTCGTCCCTAGGTGAGACGAATTACAGCTCTACATTCGCCCTTTGCTGGAACAAACAACAGTCAGCACATGAAAATGTGGTACCTGTCAGCAAAAAAACCAAGTTTGGATCATATATCTGATCTTAAAAACATAGTACAAGGTCCCACCGTGATCGCCACTGAAAGCACGAGGATACGGAAGCAAAAATGAAATCGAATATGCGAAATGCAAGCGAAGAAACTGAACTTAGCGCTAAATCCTAGAAACTTGAAAATGCATGAAAAGAGGGAAAAGCATGATCAAATATAAATGAAACAAATGAGAATAAATAAGACAACCCTTTTTATTAATGTGTTTCAAACTCGGTTACAATATGCATCCTCCCCTTTCAAGGGCTAGGAGCGTTTAAGCATGAGCTCTTGTTACATCCATGGGCGCCTTTCCTTATTTCGCGTGCCCACATGTAAAATGGGCAGACCAAAACATCGCCGTCACTTGGAATGATGAGTATTGACTCCTCGTTTCTCCTCCGATGTCTGAACCCTGCGTTCAAAGGAACAAGAAACGGTCAGTAGCACCTGCAGATGAAACAAAGCATACAATCCCCAAGCCTACAATAAGTGAATGAGAAAAATGAATTAAATTGATATTAAAACATATCCAAATGCTATGAAAATTTTACAGGGACATCAAGATATCACCAGGAAGGTTCTACAAAAATAACAGTCAGAAAATTCCTCACCAATTTGAATTCGCTTCGGGGCGGGACGAATTCACCTACAACAAAACATCGAAAAGATACTGTCCCAATGTCCTGTCTCTGGGGCTCCAAAAGACCTAAAAACTTGAGGTTAGCTAATTGGGGGTATTTTGGGAAGACCCAAATGGTCATATTTTCCCAATTTTGCCTCCATCAATGGGAATTTGATAATGCTACCTGTAGGTTAGTAAAAGCGAACAAAGCTAGAAATATGATCAAAATTGCTCAAAAGGAGACAAAATTAAAATGACAACCTATTTAAACGTCATAGAATTGAATGCAAAAATGAAAGAAAGCAAATTTTCCATGGAACTCCCATCACTTCGAAGGGGTGCGATTAGGATTGTAGCAATGGGAGGGGGCGCCCATGGGGCAGGCTGCTCGTCGTTTGAGGCTTGATTTCGACACCAATCCACTTGGGATGGGTTCAAAACCTCTTGTGTGGTATTTTTGGAAAATTTGGTGGGATATTGTGTCCAAATGTTGGGTTTTGGGATCAAGATTTGTCCTCCCAATAGTCACCCAATGACCTCCCTTCTAAAGGAGATCAAGGATGTGAAAGGCACAAATCCAAAAGGTATGAGATGTGTAAATAAAATGATAGAACTTTGTTGCTCTAAAATGCTACTTCTCTCTATATTTTGGGGTGAGGAAACTCACCAATTATAGACCTGGAGGTCTCTTCAAATGGGCATGCAAAGGTGCCACTTGGAAATCATGCCTCCCCAAGGGGAGGGAGATTCCTCCCTAAATAGGGACTTCATGACTGCCCTTACAGATGCCTCTAACACTTGAAAATGCTCACCCATACTCCCATGAGATTAAGGAAGCGTTGGGTGGCAGACCTGAGCTGTCATTTGTCAAGATTTGACTTTTTGCCCGTCAAATCTGCAATTCGCCCCACCCCAAAGCGAATTCAGAATTCATCCTTGGGTGGGGCAAATCCCATTTTGAATTCATCCCAGGGTGGGATGGATACTGAGCAAAGTGCTTGAATGTGCCAAATTGATCTCTGGCCTTTCAAAACTGTTGTGAGAGTGGTTAGGACCACTGTTTGACCTATGGGGGCTGCCCTTGGGGTTGTGTGTGTCAATGTGATTAGTGTTTGTAGTCACATAATCGGATTGGTGTTGTTTTGGTGTCTACACTTATTCAATTTTTCAAGATGAGCAATAACTTCATGTTCTTTTTTATGAACATCCCCAACCTCTTTCCAGTTCCAAGTCTTGATTTTGGATTTAATGTATTGCAGTCTTTTGGTAAAATAGAACATCTTAGTCCCATGCCTAGGTTTACCTTCCTTCCACCATTGTTGCACACGAGATCTGAAGGAAATGTCTCTAAGCCACATTAATTGAAAACGAAAAGGAGAGAACTCACATTGGTTTTCCACATTTCCACCATGCCTGACCAATGATCCGAACCAGCATTATTAAGAGTCTTTATTTTAGGAATGTGACCATGGATTAAGAAATTTTCAGAGAGCAAAAACCTATCCAATATCTCCATGATACAAGCTAAGCCTTGCCTTCTGTTGGACTAAGTCATAAGGCCATTATCTGGTTGGATATCCACAAGATGGAGGTTTGCAATATATTCGCTCATGAGGTCAGTACTTTTGTCCAAATTTCTATTTCCCCCATTTTCTCATCCAGAGAGAGGATGGTATTGAAATATCCTCCGATCAAGATCAAAGCTTTAGGAAAATGAGAGATAATATGAGTAATATCCTTCCATTGTCTTATTTTTTCCTCCAAAGAAGTCGGGGCATAAACAGTAATGCAGAGCATAATCTGGTTGAAACGTCTACTTTTAATAGCTATAGCCAATAAACCCCAACTACCAACCATATGGTGAATAAATACCTCTTTTGGGTCCCAAAGACAAGCAATGCCAACCATATGATTGAAGTCAATATCCTCCATTAACATATTTGTTTCTTGAAGGAAAACAAGATGTGGATGATTTATTTGAATCATTCTTCTAATTTCATTTTGTTTTGAAAGACTCCCTTTGAGTCCTCTAATATTCCAAGTGATGATCTTCATTAATACTAGGGCTAAAAATGTTGGGAAGGGCATTAATCTTACCTTCCTCTACAAGCTTTTCACCTTCTTTTACCATATGATATTGATTGGTCTTGCGACCTACTTTTTGATTAGAATCCATCTTCAATTTTTTTTCCCCTTGTTTCTTGACTTATTCCAATTGAATCCGAGATGGCTTCTAACCTTGAAGAATGCTCATACATGGCCAAAATTTTACTAGATGGTTCAATGGAGTCTATATTGGGACCTGCATTATTTGAAGTTTTGACATTTGAAATATTGTTTTTCTTGTGTAAATTTTCTCCTTTTTTTCTGTTGAAAACCTTTGATTTGTTGGTTTGTCTTTGAGTTCTTTCCTTCATATTTAAATTGTGTTTCTAAGATTTTAGTTTCCATTATTTCCTCTTCCTCACTTGGGACATCATTTGTGGAAAGGATTTCAAACATATTAGCAAATGACTTTGATTGATCCTTCATTACTGGTTTTTCTGAGTTTTCTTCTTCTTAGGTATTTGGAAACCTGCTGAGTTTATATCTTCTTTCTTTTGATCAGGAATTTTATTTGGGAAAGCACTAGCCAAATGACCATATTCATGGCAAATTCTACAACGAAAAGGAATGTTCTCATAGTCCACTACTTGCTCCCAAGTGTCTTCCCCAAATTGTAATGTGATATTTTTAGGTAGGGGTTTGTCAAAATCCATTAAAACACAAATTCGAGCATAAATAATATGTTCAAAATTTTTAGTACAATCAGCAGTCATCATAAAAGTTCCTAAAGAGTTTCCAATTGAAGAAAAAACAGTAGGATTTCAAAATTCAATATGGAGGCCAAAGAGTCTAAACCACACGGGAGCTATAGAAGGCATCTCTTCTTCCACTTTAAATTTAGTATGCCAGGGCTTCATGAAAAGCCCTGCCCTTCCAAAAAACCAAAGACCCCCTTGAAAAGTTTTCTCTCTATCTTCATTATTAGAAAATAAAACAAGAAAATAACCATTTGGATAAATAGATATTTGTAACTCACCTTTACTTTTCCAGCTTTTTGCATCCCAAACTTTGAAAGTAGATAGACTCGGACGAAAACCCACGAACCAAAAAATTAGTCCTCTTTTTTCCAAATCTTCAATGCCAGTCTGAATGTTACCCATATCAAGCTTAACAATAGGAGTTCCATCAGTTGCTTTAAGACATCTTGACTCTGTTTTCCTAGGATCAATCTTAGGCATTCTTAGAGGTTTATGAGAAGCCCTAATATTGATATTAGCATTGGGCTGAGGCTGTCCACCATGAAGGGCATCCCTAAAATTTATTTTTGGGACTGAGTCTTTGAAATTCTTACCCTTGACAGGGGTTTTCACAATAGAATTATTTTGTGGGTGCACCTTAGCACCAGATTCACTTGAGATATGAGCCATTTTTTGATCAACTGCTTGAAACTTATTTCATGGTCTCTTTAATCCTTGCCCTAGACGTCGTGGAAAGGTATGGTTTTCACTTTTCTTTTGTGCAGAAAATTGGAAGCCGTTGTCACTCAAGTTCATAGTATGATCTGTTGAAAGACAAATTTCTAACCCATCTTGTATCCCCTGCAACATTTCCTGCTAAAATATTGAGCATAAACCATAAAAATATTGTCTGCTAGGGCTCAAAGTCCCTAAAAACCAACCTCTGGAGCTGCTTGCACTCAACCTAGATGAAACCCTCGCATAGCCGCTTGCCAAATATATCGTTCACACATAGGGATGCGCTAGGATTGGTGTTGCTCCAAATGATATGAAAATTGGTGGAGATGTTCTAGGGTTTTTCAGGCATCTACCCTCAAAATTTCAGCTCAATCCGAGTTCGGATGAGTGAGATATGGCCAAAACAAGTTCGGTAGTTTGGGTAGTCCTACGAAAAACGTCTAGAGTGCAATTCCTCTCGATCTCCTGACATACTATCCCCATTGGACTCTAATGTGTATAAAATTACCAACTAGTTTTACAAAATTAAACAATTACAATTTTTTTTGGGTGATGCAAGATCACTCTTACACCATTGGATGCTCCTGCATCAAGAATTGTACCAGAAGTTTGATAGTTACGTGTTGCAAAATGGATTTTCTTGTAACCCTAGAGATCCATGTGTGTATTACAAACCAGAAAGTAAAAGCTTCGTAATTCTGGTTTTGTATGTGGATGACATCCTCCTGATTAGAAATAATAAACAATTGATTTCAAAAACTAAGTTATTGTCAAAGAACTTTGATATGAAGGACTTGGATCAAGCATGACATTACTTGGGTGTTGATATTGTCAGAGATCGCAAGAGCGGACAATTATGGCTTTCCCAAAAATATTACATTAACCAAAATTTGAAAATATTTGAAATGTAGGACAATAAACTTGCCAAAAATCCTATGCAACCTGGAGTTAAATTATCTACAAAAATATGTCCAACTACAACTGAATAAAATGAGAGGATGAATAAAATTCCATATGTAGAGGTTGTGGGCTCATTGATGTATGCAATGGTATGTACCAGGCTTGATATTGCTCATGTTGTTGGTATGGTTAGCAAATATATTGTCCAATCCTGGAAAGCAACATTTGACTGTTATAAAAATGATTTTTGGATATTTGTAGGGTACTAAAGAGATTGTTTTATGTTATCAAAACAAGAAGAATGAAGAGTTTTGTTTGCAAGGACATGTAGATGCAGATTGGGTAGGTGACTTGAACAACTGTAAGTAAATACGAGTACATGTCTTCATTTTGTATGTATCATGACCCTCCCTTGGAAAACTTATTTATATGATGAACTTATAAATTAGTATGTTTTGTTATTGATGAGATGTATGACTAGTTCATGTTTAGTTTTTGCAAACATCTATTTTATGAAAGAATATGATGTTGCTAATGGATTTATACTTTTGTAGGAACAAGCTTTCTCGTGGGTGGAAGAAATAATTAACCATCGAGAACGAGATGCCATAAGAAAGGGAAATTATGTGATGATTTATTCATCGAACAACTCGGAGCAACATGGATGAATGCTCTTTTCATGTAGTTGCATATCATGATTTGCATGAGGAAAATATACCAAGTTTAAGATGAAATTTTTTCGATGCATGATAGTCTTCTTTGAGATAAAATTAAAGAGATTCATTGCAAAGAAGAATAAATGTTTAATTTTATTTTTTTTTCTTTAAAATAAACATAAGGATTTATATTTTGATTGAAATTGTTGTTTTAATATTAATAAAGAGATATTATTATGCTTGCTTGAATTCAATAATGATTCATTATTATTTTTCTTAATGATTCTTGTTTTTGTATATTATTGGAAAGAAGAGTTACTCTTTGAAGGAAAAAAAAATAAATGGAAACTTAATGACCCTGTGTTTGGTTATAGAAATGTTGTTTTACCTCATGGTGAGCTTGTTGCTAATTTAGCAATCAAATAAAATAATAAAAATTAAGTCTCCTGATATGACTTTGATAAGAACTTTGATAAAAACTCTTGCTAAAGTTATACTATGATTTCCAAGTAGGCTTTGAAAGCTTTTTTTATGGTTTGGAAGTTTGAAGTGTGTTCATTTAATTTTAGCTTGTCTTGATACATAGCATTGAATGTATGACCATGTTGGGCTGAAAGCTTTCCTTCCAATGTAATCAAAAGATAAAACATTTTATATTCGTACATTTCAGCTTTTTGTGTGACCGGTGCGTTGTCTAGTTTTGATATATGATATTTCAGTTGAAATACGTCCTGGCATATGGTTTCTTCTATCTCTATATTTACTTAGCTTCAAGAAAATATTAAGAAAATGATGCTTGTTTTTTCTATCCCTTAAATATTAAGAAAATGATGCTTGTTTTTTTTTTTGACTATGAGACGTGGAGCCACTGGTTACGAAAGAAATTTTGGGATTTTCTTTAGGATTTAAAATAATAAAATGCTTTATAAAGTAGAGAGGATGCTTATATTTACAATCTATTAGAAATAATATATTAGAATATATCTTGGCTTACTTTAAATTACTACATGCAATGGAAAAGAAAATATATGCATTTAGGAATACACTCTCATGCCAAGAGTTGTTTCTGATCCCTTAACACATCTCTTTCTCGGTGGGATAAAAAGAGAACCTACAGATGGTGGGACTTATGAAACACATGAGAAAAGGATAGAAGAAAGAGATAATTCTACATTTTTTTAGTCTATGTTTGGAAAGGACTTTGTAAGTATTGTATTTTCTTTTGTTTATAAGATAGTGGGATGTATTCTTTGTAATAAATTTTGTTATTAGAATTCTCTTGGATGGAGAGAATTTCTTGGACAGTATCTATTTGATGAATTTTATGTTAAAGAAAGTCAATGACAGTCAAATAAATTTGATCCAACAAGTCATATATCATGATCTAATTGTGTTATTATAAAAAAGTACTATTAATTTTTATTTTTGGTAAAAAATATGGAAAGAGATGATATTTATGTTGGTTAAGTATGAGTATTTCAAATGTATGCATGAGATATTTTATTCATTTATGAGGTGAATGGATCCTAGTGGAATAAGAATACATATTATTATTAAGTTCTTCCGTTTAAGCATAGTGTTAGAATATACCTTTAATGCATCATAAAGGATCTTTATGGTGTATCAAACTTGAACATCAAAGAAGAATAGCGTTTGTATACAGAAAAGTTTTAAGTCTCTTTAGAAAGGAATACGTTTTGGGCTAGGGTTGAACCTAGCTCTCTCTTACCGAATAATCTTAAGAATACAATTTTCTAAAGTAGTTTTTGGGTGCATAAATTGTTAGAAGACTCACACTGAGCACTTCTCGATGGAGTATCTTTGAGAATTCTATCAAAGACGGTAGATCATTGAAACAATAATAGGGTATGTAACTTGGATTCTCCTTCCATCCACGGAAGATTGAATCTCATTGTTGTTAATTTTTTTGTGATGGAACCATGGCAAGTAGGCTTAAGGGTTCCTTGTATGTTATTTACGTTTAGTAGAGATCCCTTAGATATCTCATCAGGTAGATGGAAATTAACTAATTTCAGGGTGGTTAGAGATTCACCACAGAGGTGTAATCATCTAGATTTAAAGGGCTTGCGGTTAATATATGTTACTTCATAAAAAGTAGTTGAGGAAGAATTATTAAATGTATGCCATGTTTGAAGTTAGTAGTATATAAAAAAGGAAGATTTAATTATTTGAAACCCATGGAATAGGGTTTAGAGAGAGACCTATTGACGGAAAGGCTAGCTCATCGTAGAGATGATATGAACAGTCTGAAACTAACACGCTTAATGCACCTACATATATGAACTTATGCATGGTGTAAAGACTGACATACCCTTTCGAAAAACTGAAAGGGATAAGCTAGCTCATTGGGATAATGAGATCAATAACTTAATCTTGCACTACACATAGTACACTTACATGGATTGACATATGTAAGTTGTAGAGATGGGTGTACCCTGTGACAGGTCTAAAAGGGTTGAGTTGGTTCATCGTGGATATGGGTCGAACAACTTAGTTAGGGATCACTAAGGTCTTTAGTCAAACTTTAGGAAAAGTCCTTGTTAAGTAGGATTGGGCCAATCCCTAACAAGTATATGTGTATAGTTGGATAAACAAAATTTACCATGAATAGGATGGAAATTAGGATGGAGAATTATGGGTTATGATAGTATGGTGGTGTAGTGAGCTAGAGGAGTAAAAATTAAATTGTTGTAGCTTTACCAAGTGTTGAAGCAGAATATATAGTTGTAATTGATGTTGCAAAAGAAGTTGTTTAGTTGATGAGTTGTACAAAGGTCTGCATTTGCACCAACAATATGTTGGAATAAAATATAACAACCAAAGTACATTAGCTCTTGCATATAAATTACATTACCAAAGTAATTTTATTTATAAATATTTTATTTATATAAATAAAATAATTCATTTGAAAAATCTTTTCTCATCCTGACATATAATGTTTTTCCTAAATTAATTATATATTTAACTTTTTATTTTATATATTTTTATTATAAATAAATATTTAATTTTAAATACAAATCAAAATATATACTTTTAATTTCATTCTATAATTTTTTAAATTTATAAATTTATATAAATTTTTTATGAAAAATCATAATTTATACAATAAATATTTTAACAATTTATCTATTATAATTATAAATTAGATTAGATGAAAATACAAACTTAATATAAATTTTCATCCTCTAGATTTCATCATCGATTGTTATTATTGGGACTAGCACATAATTCTAAAATTTATTTAAAAGAAAAAACATCAAAACGGATAAAAAGGAAAAGAACACATGTTTTTATGTCGAAATTGTATGTTTAAATTAGTGTTCTTGTAGAACACCCTAATAATAATTAAGATTTTAGGTTTTTTTAATAAATTTTAGTTCAAATTAGGATGGGACAGTTATAATGTGTGTAAAAAACAAAAACAATTAAATCACTTTTACAATAATTTATAAATTAAAGAGTTTGAATTACACAACCATCAATTATGTTGTTTTTTGTTACATAAGAGAGTGGCAGTGGAGCGTTCAAACCATAGGGATTGCAACCACCAAATTTATCCGTCTCGTTGGTGTGACCTCCGGTTGCCCAAGGTTTAGTATGGTCCTCGTCGTTATGACGCGCACTCAGAGGATTTAGAGCAGACTACTACCTTTACAACCTGACACCACCAAAGTTTGAATCTAATCCATTAATGTTGTAGCATCTCACAGAAAATATGATAATATGTGAGAGGAAGGAACAACAAAACTTCTTAAACTTTAACGATGGAGTTGAGACAAAATTCTGAAGAGGCATTTCATAGTACATTGAGTGTTGAATAGTCATCATTGCACCACCATGCCGTAACCTACACCAACACGTCTCTGGTTGCCTGCTTCTTAATATCATAGACTTATACTTGACTTAAGTCATCTTCTATTTTAAATTAGAGCTCGATTTTTAAACTTTAATTAGTTGTTTCTTATAGTCATTAGACTGTGAGTCCTCCCCACAAATTTCTCCCTAGAACCTTGTTAGCTTTCCATATGGTGCATATAAATTTTAGTTGCAAATCCATTCTTACTCGACATATCTAAAGCGAGAAGTTTCTCTGAAATTCTACTATTCTACGGGGAAGTGAAATCAAACATTTGATTTTGACACTTCGACCATTCAAAATATATACGTTGACGCCATTTCCGACAATAACCTGTTGCTAATTTCACAAGGGAGGGGAACGGAGGCCAATGAAAGTATTCCACTAGCTGGAGATAGTCCATGTGTGGGACCGAGCGAGGGTGTGGGTTCAGTGTATCTCACTCATGAATGTATTTTCAGCCCAACTTTATTTTTCAACAACTAGAATAATCAATTTTCTTAGCTTGACCATATCTTACTATCAAAATAACGTGTTCCACAAGTCATGCTTCAATTTTCAGTGATAATTTATTCCTTTTGAATTAGTGGTGAAACTGTCTATATATAGTTGGCAACACTTTCCTTTGGCCAGTAATCCGATCTATTGTCTTGTACTTATGAGAAAGAAGCAATGGCGCTGAGAAAAGCTTGCCTTGTGTTTATATTTGCATCCCATCACTGTAGAGAGGGCCGAGATCTTCTAGGTGATTCGCCTTCCTTTCACGCTCCGTTGCAGTGTAATCTATATATTATATTTTAAATAGTCTTGCTCTGTTTGTTTTCCTCTCGTGTGTTTTTGTTTTTATTCCTCTTTCATGAGATCTGATTCCAAATTATTCTTCCCTGCAGCTTCGGAGACCGCTTCTTGTGTGGTGTGCAAAGGAAGTAATGTCTGACATTGGGCTTCTGTAGTTTGAAACCTTAAATTTAAGAATTTATTATATTTTGTAATCTACATTTTCAACCTTTATCTTTATACTGTTTCTCTTGTTGGCAGATGTACCTGACCCTACCTGTTGCCCTGCGCCATCTTCAGTAAACACTCGGCATCCCAAGTTAAATATCTGCTTGTGTCGAAAGAGAGACTTGTTCGATTAAGATTTGAAGCAATGTTTCAGTGTGGATTATCTTTTAGGACCAATGTATCGTTAGTTATTTCATCTTTCACAGTATTTTCTATCTCATATTCTTGAAGAATGTTGATTAGCTCATCAAATTTTGTATCTTTGCTAGATGTAAGTATATGGAAGTAATCTCAAAGTTACTTGAACAAGGAATTTATCTTCGACCATTTCTCCTAGGGTTAGTAATTTTTCTTTTATATATGCTATCTTCGTTAAGAATAATTTTATGCTTTCACCACTGTTCATTTTTTAGGGAATGAAATTGAGTTTGAAGATTTAGCATAGTGGCTTTAATTTTCCCTTCAAATATTTTTTCTAATGTTTTCCAAACAAATATAGATGTCCCTACTCAGCTAGTGTAAGTTTGTATTTCATCTGGGACAACAAAGGTTATTATTATAAATGCCTTAGCCTCACTTTTTTCAAAATTTTGAATCTTTGTTTCTCCCTCAGTTGGTTTAGTTCTTGCTCCTTTGACAATATCCCAAACATTTTCAAATGTTAGAATAGATCTCTTTTTTTTTCCATGAGAAGTAATTTGGGCCCTTAAATAGTTGAGATTTTGTAAGGAGGAATTTGTTTGTGGTTATGATGATTCTCTAGGTGTAAAATATTTTGTGGCTTGTAGAATTCCTTATATCTCCCTAGTTAAGAGATGTGAACTAATTTGATAAAACCTCTCTTAGATTTAGGTTTTGTAGGCTTCCTTATATCTCCCTAATATTTAGTTCACCTTCTAAGTTGATTTTGTAATATTTTGAGAATAATCAACTTTTAATTTTGCCTTATATTTCTCAATGAAGTATGCTTTAATAGTTGGATTTCTTTTTGTCTCCTTAGAATGAGTATGAGACAATTTTTACCAATTAATTCCAACTCTATATGTATCAAGGTTGACAACCTTATATCTCCTACTCTGAATATTGGAAATATTATATTTTGTGTATGCATCTCAATAATTGATTTTTTGAAATATAAACTTGCTTCATTATCTCCTTTAATAAAAGCAAGTAAATAACCTTAGTAATATGGGCACACGATGTACCTTTATATGGACCTCCTTCAACGTAGCTTTTGAAGCGTTGTATTTGTTGTCTAGTGCTCCTTGAATGGGTATTGATATTGCTTGGTGTTGTTGAGCATTTAATGCTACTTTGTTAATGGATGCTCTATTTGAATCTTGCACCTCCTTGTGTGGACTTTTGAGCTCGCATGGTATCTAATTCTAGTGCTGAATCTTTGTGTCTTAAATGCACTCTTACATAGTGCTTGTTATGAACGCACTTCCACACCTTGCAGGGTTGACTGCGTACCTTGAAATCTGTTGTTGTTCTTCAGTAATAGGCGTTATTAAATAGTGAATGCACCTTCTTCCTTATGACAAGTGGTGCTTGGGAGTTACACTAAGATGAGCATTGAGATATGAGCTCTTCTAATGTCGATTTTCCAGTGCAATGATGATTGGGAATTCGTAACCTTCAATGATAGCTAATGCTTGAGTAACCTCCCAGTTTTGTAACCAAAGATACCTTAAACATTCTCCTTTGAACGTACGTTGAGCAATATGAGGGTGCCAAGAAAGAATGTGCCAAGTGGCGCTTAGGGTTTTGCACGTGAGTCTTCTCCAACATATATTTCTTATATCTTATTTTGCCAACCAATGCTTTGATATCTTATCTCCAACACCTTCTTCCAAGCCAACACATTTCCTGTATAGGTGGCTCTAGCTAAGATAATGAGCAATGCTATGATGGAGGTTCTTTTGCACTTCAATGGTAGCTTTAGATAGGATGATGAGCAATGCTTTGGTGGAGTTTTGAGATACTCCAATGGTGGCTTCGAGCTAGGATGATGAATAGCTTTGGTGGAGTTTTGAGATGCTCCAATGGTGGCTTCGAGCTTCCTTTTCGACAAACGTCTATCTCTTAGGTATTGCTGCCTTTTTTTACCCTTATGCTTTAATATTATCCTACTTTCAAGCTGATGTTTTACTGCCTTTGTAGATGATAACTCCTTCCTTGTGCTATGTTATGTATGCTTGCAGGTTACTCGTTGTGACTGTCCACAACCATGCATGATGTGAGATTCTTGAAGGCTCTTTTGACATTACTTGGATAATGCTTCTCTAAAATCACTTATGATATGATCCTTGTTTGTGAAGGATGCATCTTTATGACACTTAGACTCTATATTTTTTGCTACGTAGGACAAGATATTATGGTGCAAAATAATGTAAATATAATTATAATAAAATACCTTGCTTTTGCACCTTCTTTTACAATCTTCTCCTACTGGTTTTGATGGTAACTTTTCTATATTAATCCTTGTAGGCAAGCGCTAATTTGACTTGTCTTCTTTGCTAGACAAATCTCTTCTTTTCTTGGTTAATTTTGTAATGAATCCAAGCTAATGATATCGTAGATATTATATTTTTGAAGGATTAATTTATGCACTAATATTTTACTTGTAAATAACTCTTAGTGCATCTCAAATATGAGATTCACCAAGTCTTGATTTGTAGCTTTTATCACTGATTTAATGGCTACATTCTTCCTTGGAGAAATTTCAATCTATTTGGTGGCTTATATAGGCCACAATACCTTGCAGGTACTAAATTTTGAATAGTGTCTTTAGACACTTTGATTATTTGCAAATTTGTGCCTTTTGAATTACTAGTGAAACTATCTATATATATTGTTGGCAAAACTTTCCTTTGGCCAGAAATATAATCTATTGTCTTCTAGTTTTGAGAAAGAAGCAATGGCACTGAAAAAAAAATGCCTTGTGTTTATATTTGCATTGATCCTACTTGCCTTCCGTCACTGTGGAGAGGGCCGAGATCTTCTAGGTGATTCGCATTCCTTTCACGCTCCGCTGTAGTGTAATCTATATATATATATATATATATATATATATATATATATATATTTTGAATAGTCTTGCTCTGTTTGTTTTACTCTAGTGTGTTTTTGTTTTTATTCCTCTTTCATGCGATCTGATTCCAAATTATTCTTCCCTGCAGCTTCAGAGACCGTTTCTTGTGTGGTGTGCAAAGGAAGTAATGTCTAACATTCGGCTTCTGTAGTTTGAAAACTTAAATTTAAGAATTTATTATATTTTGTAATCTGCATTTTCAACCTTTATCTTTATTCTATTTTGTTCGATATTTGTGATACCTTTGGCCAACACTTACAGGTAAAGTTGTCATGTTTACGCTACTGTATCTGTCACCTAATATAGCTGCCACAACGACGTCTGAGCTTGTTCTCTATCAATCGTCGAGGAGAGATAAGTTTGCCATTTTGCTATTTTTTTCCATCCACTACCCCAATCACTCTTGTGTTTAGGCTTAATTCCAGACGAACGTTCGGATATCCAAAGTGTTTAGGGGAAGTTACGCCCCACGCATGCGGATTGAAGACTTTCTAACGTCGGTGCCATCAACGAGGTGATTCCCTTTCAGTACCGCCTAAGTACCATGTATCGTATAATCATTAAAATTACCTATAGTCTCCCTCACGTAAGGGCGGGTAATTTTATTGGTTTTTCAAAACACCTATAGTCTCCCTCACGTAAGGGCGGGTATTTTGTACGGTATAATGGCCTGGAATTAAGGTATATCAAAGGGGCGACCATTTTGGTGTGATAAGGAACCTTCATAATGTCTACAAAACTAATGACTAATTCTCATCAGTTGTTGAAAGGTCCAAACTATACACCATGGAAAAACAAAATGAAGGCAATCCTAGAGATGGATGATATTTGGGATGTTGTTTCTGGAGCAACAGTAAGACCTTCATCTGTTACTGGAGCCACAACTCTCACTGTCGATAAAAAATCTTTTGATAAGACAGATAAAAATGCAAAGGTGCTCATTTTGCTTGTTGTCTCTGATGAAGTTCAACCCCATATTGCTAATTGTCAAAATACTAAAGAGGCATGGGATGCCCTTAACACTATTTATGGAGGAAAGAATGATTCCACCATTCTATTTCTTCAATCTCAATTACATAATCTAAGCATGAAATAGGGAGAAACAGTTGAACTCTTTTTGTGTAGAGTATCTGAGTTGAAAGGAAAGTTGAATTCTTTGGCAGCACCAGTTGATAACAAGCTCCTTACCTCAGTGGTATTGAGAGCATTACCTGATTTTTTTTAAGTATTGATCACCTCACTTCAAGTATCACAAAGAAAAGTTACCTTTGTTGAGTTGGTAAATTTGCTACAAGAAGAGGAAGCATGCCAACTACAGCGAGATGATTCTTCTAAAACTGCCCTATATACCAATAGGAAGGGTCAAAACAAGAAGAAGGGTAATTATCAGAAGGGAGGTAGTTCTCAAAAGGATTCAAAAGGGAAACAAACTCAACATCAACAAAAAAAGAGATATTGCAAGATCTGTGACAAAGAAGGTCATGATACAAACAAATGTTGGCATAAAAATAATCAATCAAAACAGAAAGGCCAGAACAAACCACAAAAGAACAAACAACAAGTGAATGTTGTTGTTGAGGAATCTGATTTAGATTCTGAGAGAGCCCACAAAGTTCTCATGACTACCACAGTGTCCAAACAGACGGATCCTGTATGGTATGTCGATTCTGGAGCTAGTAAGCACATGATTGGTGACAAATCATGGTTTGAGTCTTTTGAGGACAAAGAGGGCAAACCGATCACTATTACCGATGATAAAACCTATAAGGTTCAGTGAGAAGGAACAGTTTATGTTACTCTTCCTGATGACAAGTGCCAGATTGAGAAGGTTCTCTATGTACCAGGATTGCCGAACAACTTGTTGTCAGTCACACAAATTTTGGATAAAAATATGGTTGTAAACTTTAGTTTTGAGGGGGGCAAGAAGTGTTGTTCTATCACTAGGAGGGGTAAGAACATTGCAACCGCTTCATATAAGCATGGCTTATTTTCCCTAGATACTATCTCTTCTCCAGATGTAGCCATGGTTGTCTCTACAAAAGAGGCAACTTCCCTATGGCACAAGAGATATGGACATATGAGTTCTGGTTACTTACTTGAGTTAAGTATGAAATGGTAAAGGGTATTCCTTCCCCTTCTACCACATTACCAGTTTGCTCTGACTGCTTGGCAGGAAAGCAACATAGAGTACCTTTTGAAAGGAGCTCTACAAAAGAAAAAAAACCTTTGGAGTTGGTTCACACTGATCTATGCGGTCCTTTTACACCCAACAGTTGTGGGGGTAAGAGGTTTTTTTAGTTACTCATGGATGATTACTCATGAAATATGTGGGTATTCTTTCTTCAACTAAAATCTGAAGCATTTGGCTTCTTTCAACAATTCAAGAAATCTATTAAAAAGGAGTCAGGGACTTCTATCAATACCCTCTGCTCAGATCGAGGGGGGGAGTTCACCTCTAAATAATTCTTTGAGTTATTCAAAGAAAATGGGATCACACGATAGTTGACTACTGCTTATACTCCTCAGAAAATGGAGTTTTTGAAAGGAGAAATCGTTCCATCATGGAAATGGTTCGTTGCATGCTCACAGGAGCCAGAATTGGGCAACAATATTGGGTAGAAGCAGTCACCACATCATTATATCTATTGAATAAGGCACCCACTAAGGCCCTACAAGGAATGACTCCACAGGAAGCATGGAGTGGCCAAAAACCCTCCATATATCATCTACGCATTTTTGGTTGTAAAGCATTCATGTATATATCGAAAGAAAAGAGAAAAAAGCTAGATGAGAAAACATTGAGGTGCATTCTTCTTGGGTATGATGAAAACTCTAAGGGTTATCGATTGATTGATCCATTAACCAGGAAGATACACATTAGTAGAGATGTAGTTTTTGATGACGCTTTCACATTAGAAAACACATCAGATGTATACCTAGACCTTGTGGAAACTAAGGTTGAGAAATCTCCTTCATCAAAAGTTGGAGATCCTTCTTCATCTTCTTCAACACCTCAGAAGAAGAATCTGAAGTGGTATACAAATACAATCAGAGATTCTAAGCTATCCACTCCACCAGATTTGACATTGGATAGGCCTCATACTCGCAGCATGGCTCAACAGGAGAAAGCTGCAACAAAGATTACTGAGGTTGATGATCTATGCCAATCCTTTGAGGAACTTTATGTAGATCCAGAGAGAGATACAAAAGATATGTATATTGATTATGGCAAGGTGTTTATGTCCTCAATAGACGATCTTGAACCTACATCAGTGCAAGATGCTCTTGGTGAGCCTTAGTGGAAGGCCGCTATGGATGCAGAGTATAAGTCTCTGATGAAAAACAAAACTTGGAAGCTTGTCGATATGCCATACAAAAAGAAGCCCATAGGCTGCAAATGGGTGTATAAAGTTAAGTAGAAGATATATGGGACAATAGATAAGCATAAGGCCCTACTTTTTGCAAAGGGCTATGCTCAAAGATAAGGCATTGACTACGAGGAAACTTTTGCACCTACTGCTCTAATGACAACCATTTGAGTTCTTTGTGCTATTACAGCACAGAATGTGTGGAAAGTGCACCAAATGGATGTCAAGAGTGCTTTTCTGAATGGTGATATCCAAGAAGAAGTCTACATGACTCAACCAGAAGGATTTGAAGTGGAAGGCCAAAAGCAAAAAGTGTGCAAATTGGTCAAATCCTTATATGGCTTGAAACAAGCTCCTCGAGCTTGGTATATAAAAATTGATAATCACCTCCTGCAGCATGGATTTAAGAGATTTCCATCAGATGCAAACCTCTATTTCAAAAAATAGGATTCTGAGATAGTGTTGCTTGTACTCTATGTTGATGATCTACGCATTATAGGGAGTTCAGAAACTATGATCTCTACTGTTAAAAGAGACTTGTGTCAATCTTTTGAGATGTCAGATCTTGGACTTCTCCATTATTGTCTTGGTCTGGAAGTCATCCAGAAGGAGCACTACATCAAAGTGACTCAGAAAAAATATGCCAAGACACTGTTGGAAAAATGTCGCATGACTAATTGTAAGCCAATGGTAACTTCGATGGAAACAGGGATACAGTTATCGTGATATGATGATTCACCGCAGGTAGATGGTACTCTCTATCGATAGTTGGTCGGGAGTCTCATATATCTGACCAACACTAGACCAGATATCATGTTTGTTGTAAATTATCTTTCGAGGTTCATGCAGGAACCTAAGACTACACACTGGAAAGTAGCAAAGCGAGTTCTTCGCTATGTCTGTGGCACAATGGAATATGGCCTAGAATATAAGAAGAGCAACAAATTATTCTTGCAAGGATACACATACTTCAGGATATATTTTTCATCTTAGATCCAGTCCTGTCTCTTGGCACAGTAAGAAGCAACAGGTGGTTGTTCTCTCATCAACAGAGGCAGAATATCGCGTCGCATGTGATGTTGTGTGTGAAGTGATATGGTTGCGTCGCATCCTAACAAGTATGGGTCTTCCATAAAAATCTCTAATACACTTGTTCTGCGACAACATGGGTGTTTTGAATCTTGTTAAGAATCTAGTACATCATGAGAAAACCAAACACATTGATACACAATGCCACTTTATTTGAGACGAAGTACCAAAACATTGAATTCAGCTTCAGTACATCTCCACCAATGCTCAAGTTGCAGATATTTTCACTAAGGCACTTGCAGGTGTCAAATTTGAATTATTTCGCAGCTCTATGTATTTAAAAATAATGTAATGGGGGGATGTTAGTATAGCTAGAAGTTATTCAATTATCCAAATAATGTAATAAGGGGGGTGTTAGCGTAAGTTAGCATATTTTGTGTGTATTACATTATTTAGCTTACTGTTACAACTCCTGTAACAGTTCTGTTTACGTCGGTGCTATTCCCGGCATTGTAACCATTATTTAATTTGCTTAATGCAATACCTCCCTTAGTTTGATTTTTCAACATGGTTTCAGAGCCAAATCCTGGTGTTTATTGGCAGTGGGCGTGATTTTTTTATCATCTTGTCAAGAGCACCCCCGGGCCGTAGTTGCAGCCATCTTACCTCTAGGCTGTTGTAGCAGCAGCTTGGATTACTCCCTGCCCCGTCCGTGTTGTCGTACGCTTCAGAGCTTCCGTCTGCACGTGAGAAGGCAGGTGACGGAGACGAGAAGAACAGCCAGTCGTCGCTCAGCCAACGCGACCGTCGTTGCTCGGATCAGTCGCCGCTCCGCCTACAGATTGTCGTCCCGCCCGATGTGCTGTCACCTGCTGAAGCCTACCACAGCCGTAGCCCTACCCGTGCACCACCGGGTTGCCTACGCACCACAGGTCGTGGCTGAGCAGCGGTTAGCAATCGCAAGCAGCAAGAAAAAGGAGATTATTCCTCTTTCCCTTCCAGTCAGCGCACTAGCATGACTGTCTTGGGCGCCCGAGAAGATACCGCAAGGTCGCGGGGTCGATTCCCCTCAATCACCCCCCCCACCCCCCACCATTCGAATGAAGTTAGGTAAAAAAAAAATTAAATTATTTCAATTTAATTTTTTTTTTCTTAGTTAAAATTTTTTTTTTACTTTATTTTTTACTATAGTAAAAATTAATAATAATAATAATAATTTTTGCTATGATTAGTAAAGTAAAGTAATATTTTTTTTAACTTTGATTAGAATTTTTTTTTGAAATCATTTTTTTACCTAAGCTGGTTTTAAGTGGGGATTGGATTTTGTTTTTGCAAAATCAAAGGGGATTGAGTAATTTTTTTTCAGAAAAGAGCAAATTTTTTAGCATTATTGTAAAGATGCATTTTCGGCTGCGCCCGACACCTAGTAGGTCATTCCTGAGGGCACTTTTATGTTGTAGGTTGCATTTTTTTCTGTTTTTGCACTACTTCATTAAAATTTAAAAATCAAATTCACTCCCTAAGTCCCCGGAATAATTAAAACCCATCCGTGCAATTTATTACACTGCAGCATTCGGTATTTGTGATACCTAAGGCCAACACTTACATGTAAAGTTGTCATGTTTGCGCTACTGTATCCACCACCTAATATAGCTACCATAATGATTTCTGAGCTTGTTCTCTATCAATCGTCGGAGAGAGATAAGTTTACCATTTTGCTATTTTTTTTCCATCCACTATCCTAATCACTCTCGTGTTTAGGCTTAAATCTAGACGAATGTTCGGATATCCAAAGTGTTTAGGGGAAGTTATGCCCCATGCATGCGGATTGAAGACTTTCTAAGGTCGATGCCATCAACGAGGTGATTCCCTTTCAGTATCGCCTAAGTACCACGTATCGTATAATCATTAAAATTACCTATAGTCTCCCTCACATAAGGGCGGGTAATTTTTTTGGTTTTTCAAAATACCTATAGTCTCCCTCATGTAAGGGTGGGTATTTTATACGGTATAACGGCCTGGAATTAAGGTATATCGAAGGGGCGACCATTTTGGTGTTATAAGGAACCTTCATAATGTTTATAAAACTAATGACCGATTCTCATCAGTTGTTGAAAGGTCCAAACTATACACCATGGAAAAACAAAATGAAGGCAATCCTAGAGATGGATCATATTTGGGATGTTGTTTCTAGAGCAATAGTAAGACCTTCATCTGTAACTGGAGCCACAACTGTCACTACCGATTAGAAAGATTTTGATAAGACAGATAAAAAGGCAAAGGTGCTCATTTTGCTTGTTGTCTCTGATGAAGTTCAAACCCCATATTGCTAATTGTTAAAATACTAAAGAGGCATGGGATTCCCTTAACACTATTTATGAAGGAAAGAATGATTCCACCATTCTATTTATTCAATCTCAATTACATAATCTAAGCATGAAATAGGGAGAAACAGTTGAACTCTTTCTATGCAGAATATCTGAGTTGAAAGGAAAGTTGAATTCTTTGGTAGCACTAGTTGATGACAAGCTCCTTACCTCAGTGGTATTGAGAGCATTACCTGATTCTTTTCAAGTATTTATCAACTCACTTCAGGTATCACAAAGGAAAGTTACCTTTATTTAGTTGGTAAATTTGCTACAAGAAGAGGAAGCATGCCAACTACAGCGAGATGATTATTCTAACACTGCCCTATATACCAAGAGGAAGGGGAAAAACAAGAAGGGTAATTTTAAAAAGGGAGGTAGTTCTCAAAAGGATTCAAAAGGGAAACAAACTCAACCTCAACAGAAAAAGAGATATTGCAAGATCTATGACAAAGAAGGTCATGATACAAACAAATGTTGGCATAAAAATAAACAATCAATACAGAAAGACCAGAACAAACAACAAAAAAACAAACAACAAGTGAATGATGCTGTTGAGGAATCTAATTCAGATTTTGAGAGAGCCCACAAAGTTCTCATGAGTACCACAGTGTCCAAACAGACGGATCCTGTTTGGTATGTCGATTTTGGAGCCAGTAAGCACATGACTGGTGACAAATCGTGGTTTGAGTCTTTTGAGGTCAAAGAGGGCAAACCGGTCACTATTGTCGATGATAAAAATACAAGGTTTAGGGAGAAGGAACAATTTTTGTTACTCTTCCTGATGGCAAGTGCCAGATTGAGAAGGTTCTCTATGTTCTAGGATTTGCGAACAACTTATTTTCAGTCACACAAATTCTGGACAAAAATATGGTTGTAAAATTTAGTGTTGAGGGGGGCAAGAAGTGTTGTTCTATCACTAGGAGGGGTAAGAACATTGCAACCGCTTCATATAAGCATGACTTATTTGCCCTAGATACTATCTCTTCTCCAGATGTAGCCATGATTGTCTCTACAAAAGAGGCAACTTCCCTATGGCACAAGAGATATGGACATATGAGTTATGGTTTCTTACTTGAGTTAAGTAAGTATGAAATGGTAAGGGGTCTTCCTTCCCTTTCTACCACATTACCAGTTTGCTTTGACTGCTTGGTAGGAAATCAACATAGAGTACCTTTTGAAAGGAGCTCTACAAAAGCAAAGAAACCTCTAGATTTGGTTCACACTAATCTGTGCGGTCCTTTGACACCCAACAGTTGTGGGGGTAAGAGGTATTTTCAGTTATTCGTGGATGATTACTCATGAAACATGTGGGTATTCTTTCTTCAACTAAAATTTGAAGCATTGGCTTCTTTCAGCAATTCAAGAAATCTATTGAAAAGGAGTCAGGGACTTCTATTAAGACCCTCCGCTCAGATCGAGGGGGGGATTTCACCTCTAAAGAATTCTTTGAGTTCTTGAAATAAAATGGGATCACACGACAGTTGACTACTACTTATATTCATCAAAAAAATGGAGTTGCTGAAAGGAGAAACTGTTCCATCATGGAAATGGATCGTTGCATGCTCACAGGAGCTAGAATTGGGCAACAATATTGGGCAGAAGTAGTCATGACATCAGTATATCTGTTGAATAAGGAACCCACTAAGGCCCTAAAAGGAATGACTCCACAGGAAGCATGGAGTGGCAGAAAACCCTCCATCTCTCATCTACGCATTTTTGGTTGTAAAGCATTCATGCATATATCGAAAGAAAAGAGAAA
The DNA here is from genome assembly GCA_028583015.1 of Wollemia nobilis. Taxonomy (NCBI): domain Eukaryota; kingdom Viridiplantae; phylum Streptophyta; class Pinopsida; order Araucariales; family Araucariaceae; genus Wollemia; species Wollemia nobilis. The sequence continues at coordinate 96,253 of JAQPPZ010004583.1, read as the reverse complement.
AAATCTAGATGAGAAAATATTGAGGTGCATTCTTCTTGGGTATGATGAAAACTCTAATGGTTATCGATTGATTGATCCCTTAACCAAGAAGATACACATTAGTAGAGATGTAGTTTTTGATGAGGCTTTCACATCGAAAAACACATCAGATGTATACCTAGACCTTGTGGAAACTAAGGTTGAGAAATCTCCTTCATCAAAAGTTGGAGGTCCTTCTTCATCTTCTTCAACACCTCAAAAGAAGAATCCAAAGTGGTATACAAATACAATCAAAGATTCTAAGCTATCCACTCCACCAGATTTGACATTGGATAGGCCTTGTACTCGCAGCATGGATCAATAGGAGAAAGTTGCAATAGAGATTACTGAGGTTGATGATCTATGCCAATCCTTTGAGGAACGTTTTGTAGATCCAGAGAGAGATACAGAAGATATGGATATTGATTATGACAGGGTGTTTATGTCCTCAATAGACAATCTTGAACCTACATCAGTGCAAGATGCTCTTGGTGAGCCTCAGTGGAAGGTCGCTATGGATGCAGAGTATAAGTCTCTGATGAAAAACAAAACATGGAAGCTTGTCGATATGCCATACAAAAAGAAGCCCATAGGCTGCAAATGGGTGTATAAAGTTAAGTAGAAGACAGATGGGATAATAGATAAGCATAAGGCCCGACTTGTTGCAAAGGGCTATGCTCAAAGAGAAGGCATTAACTACGAGGAAACTTTTGCACCTACTGCTCGGATGACAACCATTCGAGTTCTTTGTGCTATGGCAGCACAGAATGTGTGGAAAGTGCACCAAATGGATGTCAAGAGTGCTTTTCTGAATGGTGATCTCCAAGAAGAATTCTACATGACTCAACCAGAAGGATTTGAAGTGGAAGGCCAAAAGCAAAAAGTGTGCAAATTGGTCAAATCCTTATATGGCTTGAAACAAGCTCCTCGAGCTTGGTATATAAAAATTGATAATCACCTCCTGCAGCATGGATTTAAGAGATGTTTGTCAGATGCAAACCTCTATTTCAAGAAACTGGATTCTGAGATAGTGTTGCTTGTACTCTATGTCGATGATCTTCTCATTACAAGGATTTCAGAAACTATGATCTCTACTGTCAAAAGAGACTTGTGTCAATATTTTGAGATGTCAGATCTCGAACTTCTCCATTATTGTCTTGGTCTGGAAGTCAGCCAGAAGGAGCACTACATCAAAGTGACTCAAAAAAAATATGCCAAGACACTGTTGGAAAAATGTCACATGACTGATTGTAAGCCAATAGTAACTTCGATGGAAATAGGGATACAGTTATCGTGATATGATGATTCACCGTAGGTAGATGGTACTCTCTATCAATAGTTGGTCGGGAGTCTCATATATCTGACCAACACTAGGCCAGATATCGTGTTTGTTGTAAATTATCTTTCGAGGTTCATGCAGGAACCTAATACTACACACTGGAAAGTAGCAAAGCGAGTTCTTCGCTATGTTCGTGGCACAATGGAATATGGCCTAGAATATAAGAAGAGAAACAAATTCTTCTTGCAAGGATACACGGACTCCAACTTTGTCGGATCATTTGATGATCGCAAGTCAACTTCAGGATATATTTTTCATCTTGGATCTGGTCCTGTCTCTTGGCACAATAAGAAGCAACAGGTGGTTGCTCTCTCATCAACAGAGGCAGAATATCGTGCCGCACGTGATGCTGTGTACGAAGTGATATGGTTGCATCGCATCCTAAAAAGTATGGGTCTTCCATCAAAATCTCCAATACACTTGTTCTACGACAACATGGGTGTTTTGAATCTTGTTAAGAATCTAGTACATCATGAGAAAACCAAACACATTGATACACAATGCCACTTTATTCGATACGAAGTACCAAAACACTGAATTCAGCTTCAGTACATCACCAATGCTCAAGTTGCAGTATTTTCACTAAGGCACTTGCAGGTGTCAAATTTGAATTATTTTGCAGCTCTATGTATTTAAAAATAATGTAATGGGGGGATGTTAGTATAGCTAGAAGTTATTCAATTATCCAAATAATGTAATAAGGGGGGGTGTTAGCATAAGTTAGCATATTTTGTGTGTATTACATTATTTAGCTTACTGTTACAACTCCTGTAATAGTTCTGTTTACATCGGTGCTATTCCCGGAATTGTAACCATTATTTAATTTGCTTAATGCAATACCTCCCTTAGTTTGATTGTTCAACATGGTTTCAGAGCCAAATCCTAGTGTTTATTGGCAGTGGGCGTGATTTTTTTATCGTCTTGTCAAGAGCATCCCCGGGCCGCAGTTGCAGCCATCTTACCTCCAAGCTGCTATAGCAGCAACTTGGATTGCTCCCTGCCCTCGTCTGTTTTGTCGTACGCTTCAGAACTTTCGCTTGCACGTGAGAAGGTAGGTGACGGAGACGAGAAGAACAAAAGAAAAAAAAAATTAACTTTATACTTTATAAAGTTCCTTTTTAAATTTTTAATTAAGCACGGCCGCTGCTGTCGTCGCTCAGCCAGTGCGACCGCTGCTTCCCGGCTCAGTCGCCGCTCCGCCTGTAGATCGTTGTGCCGCCCACTATGCTGCCACCTGCTGAAGCCTGCCACCGTCGTAGCCCCGCCCGTGTGCCACCGGGCTACTGCCTGCGCACCACAGGTCGCGGTCGAGCAACGGTTAGCAACCGCAAGCAACAGGAGAAAGGAGATTATTCCCCTTTCCTTTCGAGTCAACGCGCTAGCGCGACTGGCTAGGGCGCTCGAGAAGAGACCGCAAGGTCGTGGGGTCGATTCCCCTCGATCGCCCCCCCCACCCCCCACCATTCGAATGAAGTTAGGTGAAAAAAAATTTAAAGTATTTCAATTTATTTTTTTTTACTTAGTTAAAATTTTTTTTTTACTTTATTTTTTACTATAGTAAAAATTAAAATAATAATAATAATAATAATTTTTACTATGATTAGTAAAGTAAAGTAATATTTTTTTTAACTTTTATTAGAATTTTTTTTTTTGAAATCATTTTTTTACTTAAGCTGGTTTTAAGTGGGGATGGGATTTTGTTTTTGGAAAATCAAAGGGGATTGAGTAATTTTTTTTCGAAAAAGAGCAAATTTTTTGCCATTATTGTAAAGGTGCATTTTCTACTGCGCCCGACACCTAGTAGGTCATTCCTGAGGGCACTTTTATGTTGTAGGTTACATTTTTTTCTGTTTTTGCACTACTTCATTAAAATTTAAAAATCAAATTCACTCCCTAAGTCCTCGGAATAATTAAAACCCATCCGTGCAATTTATTACACTGTAGCGTTCGGTATTGTGATACCTCTGGCCAGCACTTACAGGTAAAGTTGTCGTGTTTGCGCTACTGTATCCACCACCTAATATAGCTACCACAACGACTTCTGAGCTTGTTCTCTATCAATCATCGGGGAGAGATAAGTTTACCATTTTGCTATTTTTTTCCATCCACTACCCTAATCACTCTCGTGTTTAGGCTTAAATCTAGACGAATGTTCGGATATCTAAAGTGTTTAGGGGAAGTTACGCCCCACACATGTGGATTGAAGACTTTCTAAGGTCGGTGCCATCAACGAGGTGATTCCCTTTCAGTACCGCCTAAGTACCATGTATCGTATAATCATTAAAATTACCTATAGTCTCCCACACATAAGGGTGGGTATTTTATACGATATAACGACCTGGCATTAAGGTATATCGAAGGGGCGACCATTTTGGTGTTATAAGGAACCTTCATAATGTCTACAAAACTAATGATTAATTCTCATCAGTTGTTGAAAGGTCCAAACTATACACCATGGAAAAACAAAATGAAGGCAATCCTAGAGATGGATAATCTTTGGGATGTTGTTTCTAGAGCAATAGTAATACCTTCATCTGTAACTGGAGCCACAACTATCACTATCGATCAGAAAGATTTTGATAAGATAGATAAAAAGGCAAAGGTGCTCATTTTGCTTGCTATCTCTAATGAAGTTCAACCCCATATTGCTAATTGTCAAAATAGTAAAGAGGCATGGGATGCCCTTAACACTATTTATGAAGGAAAGAATGATTCCACCATTCTATTTATTCAATCTCAATTACATAATCTAAGCATGAAATAGGGAGAAACAGTTGAACTCTTTTTGTGCAAAATATCTGAGTTGAAAGGAAAGTTGAATTCTTTAGCAGCACCAGTTGATGACAAGCTCCTTACCTTAGTGGTATTGAGAGCATTACCTGATTCTTTTCAAGTATTGATCAACTCACTTCAGGTATCACAAAGGAAAGTTACCTTTGTTTAGTTGGTAAATTTGCTACAAGAAGAGGAAGCATGCCAACTACAACGAGATGATTCTTCTAACACTACCCTATATACCAATAGGAAGGGGAAAAACAAGAAGGGTAATTTTCAAAAGGGAGGTAGTTCTCAAAAGAATTCAAAAGGGAAACAAACTCAACCTCAACAGAAAAAGAGATATTGCAAGATCTGTGACAAAGAAGGTCATGATACAAACAAATGTTGGCGTAAAAATAATCAATCAAAACAGAAAGGCCAGAACAAACCACAAAAGAACAAACAACAAGTGAATGTTGTTGTTGAGGAATCTGATTCGGATTCTGAGAGAGCCCACAAATTTCTCATGACTACCACAGTGTCCAAACAAACGGATCTTGTTTGGTATGTCGATTCTGGAGCCAATAAGCACATGACTGGTGACAAATCATGGTTTGAGTCTTTTGAGGTCAAAGAGGGCAAACCGATCACTATTATCGATGATAAAACCTACAAGGTGTAGGGAGAAGGAACAGTTTTTGTTACTCTTCCTGATGGCAAGTTCCAGATTGAGAAGGTTCTCTATGTTCCAGTATTTGCGAACAACTTATTTTTAGTCACACAAATTCTGGACAAAAATATGGTTGTAAACTTTAGTGTTGAGGGGGGCAAGAAGTGTTGTTCTATCACTAGGAGGGGTAAGAACATTGCAACCGCTTCATATAAGCACGACTTATTTGCCCTAGATACTATCTCTTCTCCAGATGTAGCCATGATTGTCTCTACAAAAGAGGCAACTTCCCTATGGCACAAGAGATATGGACATATGAGTTCTGGTTACTTACTTGAGTTAAGTAAGTATGAAATGGTAAAGGGTCTTCCTTCCCTTTCTACCACATTACCAGTTTGCTCTGACTGCTTGGCAGGAAAGCAGCGTAGAGTACCTTTTGAAAGGAGCTCTACAAAAGCAAAGAAACCTCTGGATTTGGTTCACACTGATCTGTGCGGTCCTTTGACACCCAACAGTTGGGGTAAGAAGTATTTTCAGTTATTCGTGGATGATTACTCACGAAATATGTGGGTATTCTTTCTTCAACTAAAATTTGAAGCATTTGGCTTCTTTCAACAATTCAAGAAATCTGTTGAAAAGGAGTCAGGGACTTCTATCAAGACCCTCCGCTCAGATCAATGGGGGGATTTCACCTCTAAATAATTCTTTGAGTTCTTGAAAGAAAATGGGATCACACGACAGTTGACTATTGATTATACTCCTCAGAAAAATGGAGTTGCTGAAAGGAGAAACTGTTCCATCATGGAAATGGTTCGTTGCATGCTCACAGGAGCTAGAATTGGGCAACAATATTAGGCAGAAGTAGTCACGACATCAGTATATCTTTTGAATAGGGCACCCACTAATGCCCTACAAGGAATGACTCCACAGGAAGCATGGAGTGGCAGAAAAGCCTCCATCTCTCATCTACGCATTTTTGGTTGTAAAGCATTCATGTATATATCGAAAGAAAAGAGAAAAAAGCTAGATGAGAAAATATTGAGGTGCATTCTTCTCTGGTATGATGAAAACTCTAAGGGTTATCGATTGATTGATCCCTTAACAAAGAAGATACACATTAGTAGCGATGTAGTTTTTGATGAGTCTTTCACATCAAAAAACACATCAGATGTATACCTAGACCTTGTGGAAACTAAGGTTGAGAAATCTCCTTCATCAAAAGTTGAAGGTCCTTCTTCATCTTCTTCAACACCTCAAAAGAATAATCCAAAGTGGTATACAAATACAATTAGAGATTCTAAGCTATCCACTCCACCAGATTTGACATTGGATAGGCCTCGTACTCGCAGCATGGCTCAACAGGAGAAAGCTGCAACAGAGATTACTGAGGTTGATGATCTATGCCAATCCTTTGAGGAACTTTCTGTAGATCCAGAGAGAGATACAAAAGATATGGATATTGATTATGACAGGGTGTTTATGTCCTCAATAGATGATCTTGAACCTACATAAGTGCAAGATGCTCTTGGTGAGCCTTAGTGGAAGGCCGCTATGGATGCAGAGTATAAGTCTTTGATGAAAAACAAAACTTGGAAGCTTGTCGATATGCCATACGAAAAGAAGCCCATAGGCTGCAAATGGGTGTATAAAGTTAAGTAGAAGATATATGGGACAAAAGATAAGCATAAGGCCTGACTTGTTGCAAAGGGCTATGCTCAAAGAGAAGGCATTGACTATGAGGAAACTTTTGCACCTACTGCTCGGATGACAACCATTCGAGATCTTTGTGCTATGGTAGCATAGAATGTGTGGAAAGTGCACCAAATGGATGTCAAGAGTGCTTTTCTAAATGGTGATCTCCAAGAAGAAGTCTACATGACTCAGCCAGAAGGATTTGAAGTGGAAGGCCAAAAGCAAAAAGTGTGCAAATTGGTCAAATCCTTATATGGCTTGAAACAAGCTCCTCGAGCTTGGTATATAGAAATTGATAATCACCTCCTACAGCATGGATTTAAGAGATGTCCGTCAGATGCAAACCTCTATTTCAAGAAATAGGATTCTACGATATTGTTGCTTGTACTCTATGTTGATGATCTGCTCATTACAGGGAGTTCAAAAACTATGATCTCTACTGTCAAAAGAGACTTGTGTCAATATTTTGAGATTTCAGATCTCGGACTTCTCCATTATTGTCTTGGTCTGAAAGTCAGCCAGAAGGAGCACTACATCAAAGTGACTCAGAAAAAATATGCCAAGACAGTGTTGGAAAAATATCGCATGACTGATTGTAAGCCAATGGTAACTTCGATGGAAACAGGGATACAATTATCGTGATATGATGATTCACCGCAGGTAGATGGTACTCTCTATCGATAGTTGGTCGGGAGTCTCATATATCTGACCAACACTAGGCCATATATCATGTTTGTTGTAAATTATCTTTCGAGGTTCATGCAGGAACCTAAGACTACACACTGGAAAGCAGCAAAGCGAGTTCTTCACTATGTTTGTGGCACAATGGAATATGGCCTAGAATATAAGAACAACAAATTCTTCTTGCAAGGATACATGGACTCCGACTTTGTCGGATCATTTGATGATCGCAAGTCAACTTCAGGATATATTTTTCATCTTGGATCTGGTCCTGTCTCTTGGCACAACAAGAAGCAATAGGTGGTTGCTCTCTCATCAACAGAGGCAGAATATCATACCGCATGTGATGCTATGTGCGAAATGATATGGTTGCGTCACATCCTAACAAGTATGGGTCTTCCATCAAAATCTCCAATACACTTGTTCTGCGACAACATGGGTGTTTTGAATCTTGTTAAGAATCTAGTACATCATGAGAAAACCAAACACATTGATACACAATGCCACTTTATTCGAGACAAAGTACCAAAACACCAAATTTAGCTTTAGTACATCTCCACCAATGCTCAAGTTGCAGACATTTTCACTAAGGCACTTGCACGTGTCAAATTTGAATTGTTTCGTAGCTCTCTATGTATTTCAAAATAATGTAATGGGGGGATGTTAGTATAGCTAGAAGTTATTCAATTATCCAAATAATGTAATAAGGGGGGATGTTAGCGTAAGTTAGCATATTTTGTGTGTATTACATTATTTAGCTTACTGTTACAACTCCTGTAACAATTCTGCTTACGTCGGTGCTATTCCCGACATTGTAACCATCATTTAAAATGCTTAATACAATACCTCCCTTAGTTCGATTGTTCAACACCAACAATGTTCCACCACAAATCTCACAGAAAAATGATACTCATGTTCTTTTCAGACCCTAGTTCAAGTTATTTGCACAACCAATGGCTTCAACAACAATGCTTATACATCAATATTCACATAACAATGATACTGATGTTATTTTGCACAATACTAACTCAAGTTCTTCACACAACCAATGGCTTCAACAACAATGCTTATACAACAATCTTCACATAACAATGATACTCATGTTCTTTTGCACAATACTAACTCAAGTTCTTCACACAACCAATGACTTCAACAACAATGCTTATAAAACAAGGTTTTAACAACTCTTTATTCCATAAAACCTTGAAGCATGAACTCAACACTCTTGAAAAAGAAACCCTAATCAAGTCCTTTTCACTCCAACCTTATTTTTAGAAAACCAATCAATCAACTCAACTAAGGAATAATTTGCCCATACCTTTTTGCTTGACAAGGTCTAGATCTCACAAATCTGTCACACTCACAATTACTTCTTTGCTAATCTCAATAAGGGTTAGAAGATAATAATTTTCTCAACACAACACAATACAAAATGATATAAAAAAAAATACACCTTATCACTCCAACTTAAAAATAATATCCAATACCCTCATAATTATCTCTTTGGCAAGAATCCCTTTACAAATAAAATCAACACTCACTAAGATTCAAAACCTCGTATTACCTTATTACTCCAACTTAAAAAGAATATATCTTTTTTTATAAATCATAGTTCAACACATAAACATTTTGCTATCACTCCTTATTTATCCCAACCGCTAATTTTATTGCCTAACTAAAAACCTTTTAAAAACCCCGTATAACTCCTAATAAAGGCTTTAATTAAAACTTTAGGCAATAATTTTTTTTTTTTTTAAATTACCTTTGCCTCTCGATGGGTTTCGAACCCTTGAGCTTTGCCTCCGCGAATGCCCTAGCCACGGGCTCCTCAACCACGTGCACTCAATGCACGTTGAGAGCTAAAAAGATCTTTGCGCACTATATTCCTATTGGCGCCTTAAACGATAAACGCCAAAACTCAAACATTTCCCTTTGCGCACGCACTCCTTGGGATTTGAACGTAGGTTCGTTTCCCCACAAACGCCTTAGCAAAAACATGTGCTGCCAATGGACCACCAAGTCCAACTTGTCTTGGTCACCAACCTTTGCGTATAAGATGAAAAGTCGTTCATCTTCTTCCTCACCCAAAACTTTGAATCACACATGCAATTTACTTTGCCGCATTAATTAAATTCAATGAGGGATAATTTGCAAGGTCTTTTGGCCTCCCTTTTATACATGAAGCTGCCAGTGTCTTCAAAGGTCGGCGCTCCAAATTTTTCGATGACGTCGACGCATTTAACCTTTGTAATTTATAAATGATTTAAATTTCAATGAATTTAAATTTTATAAATTATAATTATAAACTTTGGCTTTTAAGGCCTTCTCTTATTGCACAACTTTGTATTGATGATATTTATTTATAAAATTTAAATTTCTTTTGAATTTAAATATTTTATAAAATAAATATTAGACCTCCTTTGAACTTCGCAATAGGCCTCCTTGGGTTTTTATGAAAACCCTTTTTAACTTATGCTCTCATATAATATTAAAATATTATGGAGCCCACTTCTACACTGTTGAAGCTTCTTCCTGGATATTAGTGACACCTTTGACGGCTTTATTTCTTGTTGAATTCCTTGACATTAATGATGACTTCATTTGGTGACATCAAAGAGAAATTTTGACTTAGGGACTCAAAATGTCCAACACAAGTTCGAGTTCCACCCATCTTGGGTTGACCTCCTTCACAACTGCTATTCATCCTCGTGGTTCTTTTTCCTTGTCAATGGCTCCCCGGTCGGGTTCTTTCCGAGTGTCAGAGGCCTCCAACAAGGCGATCCACTGTCTCCCATCCTTTTCATAATATTGGTGGACTCCCTGGGCAGAGCCCTCAAAGCTGCTTGCCAAAGATGAAGGATCTCTGGAATCCAGGTTGCGTCAGGCATTAATCCAATTACCCATAAGCAATTTTTCGATGACACCATATTATCCACCCTAGCCTCTGTGAGTCAGGCCAAATCCATCAAGCACATCCTTTTCCTATATGAAAAAGCGGTTGGGTAGAAGGTCAACTTCAACAAAAGCAAAGTTTTCTTCATCAACACCCCAGTAGCTCACCAATCCAAGATCGCTCGAATACTGGGGTGCACCATAGACTCGCTCCCTTCTTCCTACCTGGGCCTCCCCTTGTTCAATGCCAGCCCCAAGGAGCTTATGTGGAACAATGTTCTAGAGAGGATTCAGAAGAAGCTAACAACCTGGAAAGGTAAACTTTTATCCCAAGATGGTAAAGCCACCCTAACCATGGCCTACCTCCAAGGCATCCCTGTCTACTTCATGTCAGTGTTCAAGATTCCCATGGTGGTATGTCGTAAGATCGAGCAGCTTCAAAAAAGGTTTATGTGGTCCAAAAATGATGAGAAGACTAGAATCCCCCTAGTTGTATGGGATACAATGTGCAAAAACAAGAAACAAGGAGGCCTAGGGTTTAGGAAGATGTCTCAAATGAACATAGCATTGCTAGAAAGGCATACATGGAGGATCCTCACCAATGACTCAACGAAATGGGTGCAGATAGTCAAAAATAAATATCTGCCCAACCACTCAATCCTCGATGAGGGGATTCCCCTAAGCGGGTCGGCCTTCTGGAAATCCATCGTCCATTCGTGGAAATTAGTCCAAAAAGGCTTACGATGGACCCTTGGCGATGGCAATAGCATTGATTTCTAGCATGACAGGTGGATCCAGGATGAACCCCTGATTGATAATCCAAAGATGACGGAGCTCAAACCCTTCACTGATTCCAACATGGGACCTAGGGTGGCTGACTTCTTAATATTTTCTAGTGGAGTCCCCCAGTGGAAATCAATCAATGGTGAGAACCTCGACGAGGCCTCCAACTCTCTCTCCATAATGCTCAACTTGACTACCATCCGTACTGGAGAAGGACCCGACAAGCCTTCGTGGAGGGGGTCTAATAGTGGAGCTTTCACAGTCAAGTCAACCTATAACTTTCTAACCCCCACCCCTCCCTAGGTAATCCCCTTCAACCTGGTATGGAAGAAACACTTGATCCCCAAGGTCAGCTTTTTCTCTTGGGTTATCGTCCAAAATAGAGCACTCACCATCAAAAGTCTACACAAAAGAGGCTTCCTGATCCCCAACAGGTGTTACCTGTGCTTGGCTGACTAGGAGTCCATGGATCACCTGTTCCTAAGATGTGTGTTTTCCTCCTATGTGCTTGGATCCATCCTAAAGTCCTTTCATGTTCAATGGGTTCCCCCCAAGTCCATCGGCTATCTCTTCTCCCAATGGACCAACCCTTTTCACAACTCTAGGCTCCACTTCCTCTGGGATGTGTGCCTCCATCACTTCCTCTGGCAGATTTGGTTAGACCGCAACAACAAAGCCTTCGGTGGTGCCCTTAGGGATCCCACATCCATAGCCTCTAGAGCTATTGCCTTTGCCACTAAAAATTCCAAGCTTATCCCATGCCCCTCCATTCCCCAGTCGACATTGGAGTACTCCATTTTTAAATCCCTCACCATCCCCTGTGAAAACGGATCAGCCCCCTCTGCCTCGATCCACCCCAGAGCCAGTGCCAAGTGGGAGCCCCCCTGCCAGGATGGATTAAGCTAAACTTTGACAGAGCATCTAAAGGAAGCCCAAGTCCCATCGGAGCCGGGGGTGAGGTTTGCGACCACCATGGTGAGTTGATCTTGGTATACTCCAAATGCTTAGGCATTCAAACCAACCACGTAGCTAAATCCAGAGCACTATGGAGAGGCCTCCGCCTCCTCTCAGAGGATCCCAAATGCCTCATCATAGAGGAAGATTCCATGAACGTCATCAACTACCTGGAAAACTCCAATAGTTCGACGTGGCAGGTGAGAAACACAATTGAAGAGGCCAGGAAATTGGTTCAGTCTAGAGGCTCCTCGAAGACCCAACATAGTTACAGAGAGGCCAACTCCATCGTGGATCGCATGGCTAATATGGGAACCACCCTCAGACAACTATCAGTGTGGCATCAAGATTTTCCTCAAGAGGTCTTGGATGCAGCCAATCATGAAAGACCAAAGGAAGTTGACCCCGAGTGACAGGGGTCCGAGACCCATGTCAACAAAAAGCAAAGAGATGGGCGCTTTTTTAAACCTGAGCGTACGTGTCACAATCGTCCCCCATGGGGCCCCCCCGTAGGGAATTGATAGGTTACTCTGGCAAATCCATCCACGTCAGACTCAATCGCTAACAACATCTAGGTCATGACAGTGCCATCATCATCCGTAGCATTGGACCCACCAAAAGATTCAGGAACTATCGAACAAGTGATCTTTTCAAACACTCCAGTGAGCAGGTAATATCCACCAAAGGCAATCAGACGACTTTTTCCCCTTGGGCCCTCCCCGTGTTTCGATGGCCTAGTCAGTTTACGCCAGATCACCGTGGGAACTCTAAGTGGCACGCGTGGCACTGCAACCCCCTTTAATTCCAACCGTCCACGCACCCCAGTTTCCTTCCCCGCCACCCTCAAAGCGTGCAAGCCTTAATTATCGATGTTGAGTCCCCATGCAAATGGTGGCTTCTCACCGACGATCCCCCTAACCCATCGCCCCATGTTTCCTATTTAACCACCATTGTTTGGTCGGTGTTCCCCTACTGCGTCCCTCCAACCCTGGTCCCTTTCGTGGCTCTGAGTCCATCCCACTCCCTGAGTCTCTCCGTTGTCGAGTTGCCCACTGGGCCCTTGTCCCCAGTCTCCCTCAATGCCTTTGGCCAATTTCATCCACCCCAATGACTACAATGTTTGTGGAGCCGAACAAACTCAATATTAGTGGCACTGCACAAGTATTCATGGACGCAAAAGGACTTACCCCATTTTTGCGTAAATTCGAGGGCCCTAATGACAAAATCACCAAGGATTTCGTGGAGAGTTGGCAGAAGGGTGAAGTTTGGGTCCGTGGAGTCCATTTCAGGCTATCATTGGAGTTGTTGTGTGAGGTGACCAAGCTCTCCCACCTAGGACAATTCATACGACGGGACAAGCATAATTGGGAGGAGAAGCTCGATCAATTCCTTGATAGAGCCAAAAGCTATGGATGGGACAAATATGTGATGTATCGCTCTGCCTTGCCCTCTCCCTGGAACGAAGTTATAGTCCCATCATGCAGTTCATCACCTGTGACGATCCCGAGAAGCCCCTCTGCAACTTCCACGTCAATTTTGTCAACCATCTCCGAGATTCCAAACAGGTCTACATCCCTGTCTACTTGCTATACTCCATTACTATCTCCATTGACAAATGTCAGAAAACTCAAGCCAAGCCCCTTCACCAGGGCCTTCTGGCGGTTATCTTCTGCCATGTTGTTGCCAACCGTCCCCCCATCCAAGAAGTTCCCCCTGGCGTCCAACCCTCCCAGATTCCCCAACCATCTCCGAAAGGGGGGGGGGGGTTTGTGGGGGGGGTTTTGGAGGTGAAAAATTAGGCCCAGGTAGCCTAGGGAGCTCTTCATGAAATGGTGATTCATGGGGCTGAATATTCCGATTTTTGTCTACAACATCAAATGGGCCAAAGTATTGTTTCGTACCAGTCTGAAGACAAACGTGCTCAAAATTTTCGGCATTAGGCAGTAGTGCATCTAAGACATTGTTGAACATTCTTCCATTGTCTTCACAATTCTCCTCCTCTGTCTCTCTACTAACCCAACAAACCCAAAACAGATGAGTTACATCCTTCAAGGCTGATATCTTTTCTAAAGTTTCCTCTCTGTTTAGCACATCACACTGAACGTAGTGTACTAGAGAATCTGGAGCCCAATCTGGCTTAGGTCTCCTGGCAACACCATAGACTTTCCAAGGCCCACCAGGAGTGTCAGGCATAGGCAAGAGTTCTGCCAAACTATTGCCCACAATTCCTGTGATTCCTATAACCAGGGCTACTCTTTGCTTCTCAGATTTTTCCTCAGAGAATTCAGCGTTTTGTTGGGCTTTCCTCTGCACGTAAAAAGTATAGTGAGAAGAACAAATTTGATATAAAATAATAAATAAAGCAATAAGGACTCCCCCAAATAATTGTAAGTGATGGCGCTTGGGGGATGGGGAAGGGCAAGTTGGTTATTTCTTTTTGACAAAAATAGACATCAACAAAGATTTTAGTTATGACCAAAACAGGCATTCGCCAACAGAAACAGGGAGTAGACTATTCTTGGAGCAAATGGCACCTTCTGGGCAGCATCCAAGCAGTCACTTTTTATATTCAAAATGTCTAAATTTCCATTTTAAAGTGATAGATTCCAATTTTGAAGCTGTTAAATCACAATCAAAATTGTAAATTCGACATGATTTCAATTGAAATCTAAACATTTAAAAAAAAAAAAAAAATCAAATTCCATTAAAAATTAAAATTGAACGCTACGCTATGAGTGCCGTTTGCCGTTTGTTCCATGTTTTGCTAATTCGGCGAAACAGGGTATGTTTTACCTTTAGAACAGGCCGGAAATAACAATAAGTGAGCTCATCTCTGCACTACTATCCATCAAATTAATGATTATGATCTCCCTATTACTTCTCAACTTCAACTGATATAATATATTCTATTGGTCAAAGATTATGATGCACAAAGCAGCATCTATATATCCCATTAATTCATTTCCAAAATTAAACCCAGCTCGTCAACCTATATGCAACAGAGGCTTGTGGCAACAGACCTTGACAAAATCCCCAATTCCCAATCAGGTATTTACCCTTGACAAGGCGGACGTCATTCCTCCTCTAATCAGGTGTAACTGTTGGATTAGCAAGCCTTGCACAGTCCCTACCAATCCCCAATTCCCAATCAGGTATTTACCCTTGACAAGGCGGAGGTCATTCCTCCTCCAATCAGGTGTAACTGTTGGATCAGCAAGCCTTGCACACTCCCTACCAGAGAATTCTCTGCAGGGCATCCTAGTAGGGGTGGATTACCACATGAGCTCTGAAACCCTCAATCAAAATAAGCTCTGTTTAAGTAAAACCAAAGGTAAACAACCTAAAAACTGAATTATGGACAACACCAATTACCACATGAGCTCTGAAACCCTCAATCAAAATAAGCTCTGTTTAAGTAAAACCAAACTTAGAAAACCAAAGGTAAACAACCTAAAAACTGAATTATGGACAACACCAAGCAAATTTGCCAAATGAAAGACTAAATAAAGAAATTATCCTAGGTTATCTTGGTTTAGAAATTTTAGTTTAAAATATGAGATCCTGAAGGGACAAAGCCACACTGCCCACAGTAATCGAAAAAATTACCAAGCAAGCCTTTCAATATATCTGAGAAACAAAAAAATGTATAATCATCTCATATGGATTTTAAATAAAGGATGTAAAATCATCTTTAATGCTATCTTACTTTTTAAGTTGGAATTGTGAAGTGACTTTGTAAGGTTGACAATCATTGGGAAGACAACTCTGTAATTCTCAGGTCCAAATATGTTTGGAGAGACACTACATTATAATACATGAATTGAAACCTTGAACCTCCTATAATCCTTTCGATAGCCAGTAACGTGGGCACTCTTGGCACTTTTTACTACACACCTTAATACATAAAATGGGCACTATTCTTGCACTTTTTTTACTATTTTTTTTAATAATACTTTTTATACACATCTATCATAAAAATGAACCGAGATCATATCACCAATAATATAAGTGACATCTTTTCCATAGTTTAGGAGTTGGTTATAGATGCTTGCTAATATAGATTATCTCAAATACATTAACCAAAGAAAGCTAATATACTTACAGCTCTAGGCCCAATAGAACCTGTCCACCATGTGTACCTGCTCATTGTGACTGTTACAGATAAACACCCCAATTGCCAGTCTGCCATGACACACAATATCACCCATTATTTCACTGAATAAAAGAAAAAAATATATATTGTTTTTCTAATTCAAACCCAATCCGATTAGATGTTTAAAGTCCTCACCTGGAATTGAAATGCCCCAAAATGAAGATGGTCTAAGAGCTATTTAGATGAGACGTATTTAGAACGTCCAGAAGAAGGTGAGACGTATTTAGGTCCGTGAAACGGATGTATGTTTGCCTCTTGGAAATAGCAATCTGCGTCGAGCGCATTGCCAACTTGGCTTCACCATAGACTTTCCAAGAACCAGCAGTCCACCACCAACATCTTGAAATAGTAAAGGGATTTTAAACCTCCAACATGCCTCCCACCGCTGTATTGAAACAAAGCTGTCAGCCAAATAAAATAGTTGGGATTTCTATTGGGAGGACGAGAACATCCAGAGCTTTTTTATGGAAGGTTGGATAAGGATAAAGCATGTAGGGGCAGTTGTGGTTTTAGAAAAAGCTGCATTTTTAAAATAAAAATTAAAATAGTTGGCAAATAAGAATCTATGTAGGGCGTGAGAAAGGATCAAGGGGATCCAAAAGAATTGGCATTTTATGGAGTGTTGAAGTTTGACAGTTGAAGTTGGAAGGAAGTTGGCAGTTGGTACAATGTTTACAGGTGGTTTGTTGTGTAAAATTTTTGAGAAAAGAGGTTTGTTGTTCACAAGAAGGAAATTGCACAGTAATTGCACTAGGTTTGTTATATAAAACCTCACACAAAGAAATTGGGCAAGGTTTGTTATACAAAACCTCAAAGGAAGAAATTGGGCACTATGTGTAGTGGTTGGAGGAGGTTTGAGATCTAAAACCTTGAAGGAGATTGGTATTAAGAGAAGTGTTTGCCTCAAAGAAAAAATTGACACTATGTGAAGTGGTTGGAGGAGGCTTGAGATATAAAACCTTAAAGAAGATTTGTGGTAGTCTATGAAAAACAATTGTAAAATATTGATGTAACCTATATAAAACAGTATTTTGTGTTCATCTGTTTACATAATTATAATAGATTTTTTCTATTATTGTTTTATATGTAATCGCATAAAGATGTTTCAGCAACTAGAAGATGCTGTGGTTCAATTAACCCCTCTCCCCTCTTGCATCACAAATACAATTTATAATTGAGCAGCTACGAGAGGAGGTGGTTGTGTTGTTCAGTTGACCCCTCTCCCCCGCTGCATCAAATGCAATTTAAAGTGTTTTAAATTGATACCATACAGAATGATTCTGATGATAATGGCGGAGTATACTATTTTAATGAAAGGGAAAAATAAAAGATTGATATCATACGGAATGATTCGGATGATGATCACGCAGTATAATATTTTAATGAAAGGAAAAAATAAAAAATAAAAATAAAGGGTTGAACGTGACAAAGACATGATAGACATCATCACATCTATCACACACGCAGTATAATATTTTAATGAAAGTTGAAAAAAAAAAAACAAAAAAGTTGAACGTGACAAAGACATGATAGACATCATCACATCTATCACATCATCTACCACACACGTCTAAGAATCCTACACCCCTATTACATCATCTCAATAGCAGTCACCCCTTGCTAACCTCACCGATTGTTTGCATTGCCCATCTAAGTCATTTTCCACCAATTTTATCAACACATGCATTGAAAAAAAAAAACAACTGGAACTATTCAGTTCTAGTTGTCAGCATTGCTAAAGAGGATTGTTTTCCTCTTGATCTCAAAGTGTGTCGCAATAAATTCCTAGATTAGAGTTTTTTCTTTTTTTTGTTCTTCGTTCTTTCAAAATTAAACTAGTTGCAAGTTTTCCAGCAAAATTCATATATCGCAAGTTTTCCAGCAAAGCCAGATTCCCCCTCCCTTCCCTCGATTTAGCAGCGAGTAATATGGACAAAACAAAGAATCCTAACCCGACCTGCTACGCTAGAATGGGAGCCACTCCAACCAGTAGAAATTACCAGAGAGATGAAAAGAAGGAAAGAACAATGACACTAGCCCAATGGATAAGCACATCATGGAGAAACACATGGGAAAAACAAAAGCAAGATATATGGATGAGAGTTATCTTTCGATGCATCCTTTCTGTTTTTGGCTGGTACATTTACTTGTATAGTATGGCTGCTAATGGATAGATACAAATTCAAGAGATCAACAGAGTTAAAATATGCATCCTTGCCTTTAACAATACTCATCACAGTGTGGACATTAGTGAAGTCAGTGATGAACACGGTAAATCCAGTGAGCACTCAGTTAATGAACTACATACAATTCCCTAACCATGCTGAAAATCTTGGCTATCAGGAAAAAGTAATCTCTGATATAAAATTTCTCAAAGTGGAAGTTGGTAGAAAACCATTTCTGCTGTGCACTATTGTTGCCTATATATGGCACTTGGTTAATGCATGTCGTACTTTATCGTTCTTATGTCTTGACTCCTTTAATGAGGCTAAGGTATCCGCATCAGTATTCAATGTCTTGTACATTACACTTGAAAGCACGAGATTCCGGGCAAAGGAAACACTAATTGCGATGCATTCAAAATCAAATACGCTTAAGTCCTAGAAATGTAGAATGCATGAAATGAAAGAGACGCATTGAAATGAGATACAAGCAAATGGAGAAAACACAGCCCTTTCATTAAATTCTCTTGATCTCTGTTACAAATACGCCTCCTCCCTTTTCAGGGGCTAGGAGCGTTAAAAGAATTTGATTACAATCGAGACTTAAGGTTCCTCTTTCCGCGTGCCCACACTTGAAATGGGCGGGCCAAGATGATGTCGCCGCTGATGTTGATGAGTCCTTAACCTCTGCTGCTCCTCCTGCGAACAAAGAAACAACAAAGATGTCAGTAGCACCTGTTGCAAATAGTAAGTGTTTGTTCTCTAAAATCGCCAAAAGATGCATGTAAACATTTAGTCTAAATCGATAGAGTAAAATGACTCTAAATGACCCGAAAACCTGACAGAGGACAGAAGACATCACCGGAGGGCCACTGCCATTGAAACAATCGGCCAATCTGCCTTCAACTGGAATTCATCCCCGGGCATGACGAATTTCGATTGCTATTCGTCCTCGGGTGGGACGAATTCTACCGTGTTGGAAAAGCCGAAGTGATACCGCTCCAATGTCGAATCCCGAGACCTCCAAAACACCTGCAAACAGAGGGGTTATGTAATTGGGGCCATTTTGGGACGACCCAGATGGTCGGATTCTCCCAATTTGGCCTCTATCCTCGGGAATTCGATGTCGCCACCTGCAAGTTAGTAGGACAACAAAGCGACAAAAGGCATGATAAAATCTGATCAAAATGTTATGAAATTGAAGCTATGAGTTAACCAAACAGAATAACATGAGATGCAACCTGAAACAATAATCTAGAATGCTTTTGGAATAAAACTTAGAAAGTGCGGGGGTGCCCAAGTGGGCCTCCCACCGTTGGCACTTGATCTTGGCGCCAATCCACTAGGGATGGGCCCAAAACCTCTTAGGATTGGGATGTCTGCAAATTGGTGGTGTAAGGTGGTCAAATGTTGGATTTGGGTTGGATCCACGCTTCCAAAAGCCACCCAATAACCTCCCTTGCAAAAGAGATTAGTGGATGTGAGAAGGTGAATCAAAAAGGATGCAAGTGGGTAATCAATCGGACAACACTTCGTTGCTTGAAATCGCCTCCAATCTATCTTTTTGGGTGAGAAAAGTCCCACCTTTTATAGACCCATGGGGTCTCTTTTGAGAGGGAAGCATAAGCGCCATGTGTTGGTCATAGGTGCCATGTGGCAGTCAAGTCTTCCCATGAGGGAGGGGAGTCCTCCATGACTTGGGCTTTCATAATCGCCCTTGTGACAGCTCCTCTAACGGCCTATCTCGTCCACCCACACACGCGTGCGAGGCAGGAGTCATCAATTGATCGTCCTGGGCTGCCACTTGGCGCCATTCTTCTTTTTTCCCGTTAAACTTGGAATTCGTCCCTACCCAGGGACGAATTCAGAATTCGTCCCTGGGTGAGACGGATTCCAATTTGAATTCGTCCCTGGGTGAGACGAATACTGGGCAAAGTGTCTAAATGTACCAAATTGCCTCTTGACCTTACAAAATTGCTGTGAAAGTGGTTAGGACCACCGTTTGACCTCTCGAGGGCTGCCCCGGGGGCTATGTTTGTCAAAGCGATCGGTGTTTGTAGTCACATAATCGGATTGGTGCTGTTTTGGTGTCTACGGATGCCCCTTTTTGGGATGCGTCGTGCATAGCGCAGCGTCGAGCAAAAATAGATAACCAAAGCACTAATGATTAGGGTTTCTTGGTAACCTAACCAACTTTTGATGCCCCAAGCATGGAAAGGGCATGCATTCTTGAATCCTTGCTTCTGACGAGCTAAGGAGTTTGATTTCAAGTGTTAACCTATTTTGGTGAGGTGTGACTTGAGCTTGGACATTGATCAGTCATGATTAGGCAAAGGGCGCAACCTTTTATCCTCGGGGGAACCTTGTGTTCATGATTCACGAAATGCCAAGTGTTTGATTGATTTGATTGTTGCTTGTTTATTGCCCCAAGCAGGAGCGTGATTGTCTTTGTCAATGATTCTTTGAATGCATGTCGTTTTCCTTAATTGGGTGTGTGATTGTTGATTGGTGACTAAGTGTGACTACCCCCTCAAGCGACGAATCGATGAGGGAATGACCTTCATGAGAAAAGCGACGAGTCGCTTGACCCAAGATGACTTGTGCAAGGGTGCCTTTAGATGGTTTACCGTTTAAGCATGTGCAATTTTTCCAACATTTGGACCTATTTTTGGTGGGTGTTAACCCTTTTGGTGATGCCATAATGGGGTGAAATTATCGAAAATCCGTCTTCCCATGGAGCGGTCCGGCTATGGTAGCCTTCTTTGGGAAGTAGGAGAGTGACAATTTGAACCTCGACATCAATTTTCTATGCCAAGAGGTTAAGTGCAAGAGCACTTGTGTCCGGCAATGCTTATTGCTTGTTTTTGTGTTGCATTTATTTGTTGTTTTTGTTGTTTTGATTTTGTTTTTTAGTGGGCTTTGACCCATTTGTGATGCCATTTGGGGGTGAAATTGTCGATAAATCCGTCTTCCCGTGGAGCGGTCCGGCTATGGTAGCCTTCTTAGAGAGTAGGATAGTGACAATGTAAACCCCGACATCAATTTTTCTATGCCAAGAGGTTAAGTGCAAGAGCACTTGTGTCTGGCAATGTTTATTGCTTTTTGTTTGTGTTGCATTTTTTTGTTGTTTTTGTTGTTTTGATTTTCTTTGATCTTATGCATGATGGTTGATGAATATGGATGTATGCATGTTGATTTATTTTGATGGATGCATATGCTATGATGAATGCAAATGTTTTTGATTTATATGTGATATGCAGAGATGAAATGGATGAATGGGATTTGTGATGTTTGGCTATGGCACCATAGACTGTTTAGAACTCTTTTATTTTGTTTTTAGGCGATTGTTGTGATGCATGACTTTGTATGTATACATGTGGTTTTTCTCTTTTTTTGTATTTTTTGATGGTATTGTAAGGATGAAAAGTAGCGCAGTTGGTTTAGAAATGTAGCTAAGGTTTTCTTGAGACTCGGACGGTTTTAACTCACTAGCCACGACTGTACTTTATCTTACAAGACTTTTGAACAAGGTATGAATCGGACTTGTTTTTGACCAAGCTATTTCACATCCCTGTGTGTGCAATTGAGTTCATTTATGTGGTATTTGTCAGGATACCGCCAGTGCCAGGATCACCTAATTAGCTCCACTAACTCCTTTGTTGTATTTAGTTAGATTAATCTGCGATGTTATCCAGGATGCCATAAGCTAGCTCATCCACATGCAAACATTGATCTGTACGCAAGTTAATGTGACAGATATATCGTCATGCGAGAAGTTTACCGCCAGCTACCGATAGGCTATCAACCAAACCGGTACTGAGGCTTGCCTCATGACCTGTTAGAATGCCGAGAGTTCCAGGGATTCAAGTTCAACTCCCTTCTTTTCTTCAATTGTATTGGGATACTTGCTCGTTTGTAGTGATAAGATCACTGTTTATTTTGATTTGTTTTTCTTTTGAGCAAGGGATTGGGGATATGGAGTGATGAAAATCACTATCGTTTGTGCCGTTTGATGTGTGCACTGTATGATGTCAAATATTTGAGTTTTTGACATTTTGCAAATTTTTGATGTTTTGCAACTATTGAGAACTAGGGATTCTTAGGGAATTGGGTAGGGAGGATGCTTGTCCTTTTGCCAACTCTCAGCATTCTTGGGGTCATTCGCACAGGGGGATGAGCAAGATAACCGTTTCGCTTATGGTGACTTGGATTACCCTACAGGTTTCATCTTTCGTTCACACAACTTAGGAATTGTTTTATGTGTTTTAATTTGTGTTGGGATGTTACGTAACAAGGTGTATTTCAAGTGTAACTCTACCTTCGTAAAATCTGTTTGACTTGATACATTTCATGGCTAAAGAGCAAAATGATGATCGAATCATGAAAACTCTTGATACATTAAAAGACCACTGACTCTAGTGTGGTAAAAGGCAATGGTGTTTTTGTTGTTTTTGTAGAATGGAACAGTGTGGAACAAGATGGACTAGCAGAGCAATTATAGCCTATGGTGCCTTTGACCTGTACGACCACAAATATGCAATGTATGGATGCAATGCTTAATGCAGCTACATATTTTTGTATTTTTGATGGATTGATTTTTGTGAATATGAAGATGAGGTGCGAGAAGAGCTCTCTATTGATGAATTTGAGTATGCCTAGAAATGAGATGCAAATTTTTGTTGTTTTTGATGATTTTTTATTTTTGACCAAGTGATTGTGAGAATCCTTGGAGCATTTTGGTGACCAAGTGATTGCGATAATCCTTGGAGCTTTTGGGGTGACCAAGTGATTGCGATAATCCTTGGAGCTTTTTGGGTGACCAAGTGATTGCGATAATCCTTGGAGCTTTTGGGGTGACCAAGTGATTGCGATAATCCTTGGAGCTTTTGGGGTGACCAAGTGATTGCGATAATCCTTGGAGCTTTTTGGGTGACCAAGTGATTGCGATAATCCTTGGAGCTTTTGGGGTGACCAAGTGATTGTGATAATCCTTGGAGCTTTTGGGGTGACCAAGTGATTGCGATAATCCTTGGAGCTTTTGGGTTGACCAAGTGATTGCGATAATCCTTGGAGCTTTTTGGGTGACCAAGTGATTGCGATAATCCTTGGAGCTTTTGGGGTTGACCAAGTGATTGCGATAATCCTTGGAGCTTTTGGGGTGACCAAGTGATTGCGATAATCCTTGGAGCTTTTGGGGTGACCAAGTGATTGCGATAATCCTTGGAGCTTTTGGGGTGACCAAGTGATTGCGATAATCCTTGGAGATTTTGGGGTGACCAAGTGATTGCGATAATCCTTGGAGCTTTTGGGGTGACCAAGTGATTGCGATAATCCTTGGAGCTTTTTGGGGTTGACCAAGTGATTGCGATAATCCTTGGAGATTTTGGGGTTGACCAAGTGATTGCGATAATCCTTGGAGCTTTTTGGGTTGACCAAGTGATTGCGATAATCCTTGGAGCTTTTGGGGTGACCAAGTGATTGCGATAATCCTTGGAGCTTTTGGGGTGACCAAGTGATTGCGATAATCCTTGGAGCTTTTGGGGTGACCAAGTGATTGCGATAATCCTTGGAGCTTTTGGGGTTGACCAAGTGATTGCGATAATCCTTGGAGCTTTTGGGGTGACCAAGTGATTGCGATAATCCTTGGAGATTTTTGGGTGACCAAGTGATTGCGATAATCCTTGGAGCTTTTGGGGTGACCAAGTGATTGCGATAATCCTTGGAGCTTTTTGGGTGACCAAGTGATTGCGATAATCCTTGGAGCTTTTGGGGTGACCAAGTGATTGCGATAATCCTTGGAGCTTTTTGGTTTGGATTATGGTTCTTCAAGGGATAGAGGTACCCCCAGCTTGATGGTCTTTGCGCTCTGGATCTGGCTCTAGAGGTATGGGCATGAATGGATCGGCCCTATGTGTTGATAGGAAGACGGGGTCTTCCCTTGGTACTGATGTCATGATGGGATCTCGGGGTGGACGGTGCTCATCGTGGATTTGGAGCCATGGATCCAACACTTGGTCCCACCTTGCTGGGTCTACCCACCATTCATGCCCTAGTCGTATGCCCATCTGTCCCATTAGATCTTCATGAGTTAAAGGGCGGTGATGTCGTCGCGCATGTCTGAGATAGTCCATCTCGGTCTCATCTTCTGAATCACTTTCAGAGACCCAAAAATGTTCATTCTCTTTAGCAACTATTGCTTGCGACGTTGAGGGCTCTCCTTGTTCCAGCAAGTTAATCTGGTCCCATTGCGGTTGTTCCACTCTTGGTGGAGGGACCTGATTCTCTTGACACTGTGTTGGTTCAACTGGAACCTCTAAGGGGAATAGCTTCAAAAAGATGTCTGGAAGCCGTTGATGTTCTCTTTGAGGATTAATCTTCGAACTCTCGCCTCTCTCTAGCAAAGGAGAGGGATTACTACTGTTGCCAAGGGTGTTTGTTGACCATGGGAGGTAATCTCCCAATGTATATTCTGTATTTGGGTTGGCATAAAGATCCGGTGCCAATCCCCCCTTGTTGCCTATTTCTAGGCCTTGCATATTTTTGACCAAGATGTCTAAGGGCAGGGGGTGGTTGAACCCTACTCCCGACTTATCATATGGCATCTCGATATCTTGGTTGGCAAAGGACCCGCATCCCTTGCTCATATCTCGCCTAGCTCCGTATCCATGCCAATTGCATTGGTCGAGATATTTTAGGGCAAAGTCTCGGGTTTGACAGATAGTTGATGTTTTCAACAAAAGGCTCTTCGTCTGCTTCCTTTTGTTTGCATGGTTCAAGACCATGATCAAGGCCCCCATACACAAAATTCGTCTGGTTTGGTGGGTAGCCTAGAGGAACAACTGTCCCTATGGGAAGGCGAGGTCTCCCCATGTCTTGTACTCGACTCCAATGCGGGGGTTGCCACAACATTTTGCACTAAATACTCCCCAGTGCCCGTATCGGCCATTTCAACAGTGATTGTTGATGATTGGGTGGGAGGAAACGGGAGTCCTTCCTGAGTCCATTCCATGTTCGGCATTTTAGGAGTCTCCGCTTCTACTGTGTGAGGTGTTTCTTCTGTTGATACCGTTGAAATTGTGGGCAACCCCTCTTCTAGGGGCTGAGCCTCTTCCATGATCTGTTTTCCCTTGTCCTTCTATTTGGCCATGACAAGTGGCTTTGATGATGAAGGAGCAGATGATGAAGGCTCACCTGGTCGGGATTTTGTTGATTTGGTCACCAGTGGTGCCTGCGGTATTGGACCCTGTTTAGATGGATTTAACTGGAAATCCAAATGCGTTGAAGGGAGGGTCGATTGAGGCATGAATTGTACCGCATTGCAATACTTGAAGGGCTCTAAGTCCATTGGGACTACATGTATTTCTCCTTCAAAAGCATACTTTAAGCACCGGTGAGCGATCGAAGGGACACACTTCATGTCCCCCGATCCAAGGCCGCCCTAGCAAGTATATTATAAGCCATCTCGCCTTCCAACACATGGCACAATGTAGGTATTGTCTTTTGTCCTACCCGGACAGGCAGTAACAACCGTGCCGACTGTCGAGCATATTGCATCGTTGAAAGCTCGCAGTGTGTACGTGGAGGCTGTGATGTGAGAGGTCGGCAGCCTTCAAATGTTTTAAGGCTGCAGTGGTAATGATGTTACTGGACGAGCCAGTATCTACCAACACTCTCTTGTACGGGATCCCGTTGACCCGCGCGATAACGTGCAGGGGTGGATCTGCCATGTCATTCGATATTGTTTTGACTTCATCTTCTCTGAAGGTGATGACCGGCTCCGTACATCGTTTCACATGTCCCACGAAGTTGTTGAAAGAATTTGCTTCGTGAGGCTGTAATTCGATGGCTTTTAAAATGTCCATAAGAGCTTCCCTATGGGGTGCTGACTGTTGAATAAGCTCGTAAATGGACAGCCTAGCCGATGTGGTCCGCAAACTCTGCGTGAGTTTGGTCCGTATCGTGACCTCGGGTCTAGGCGGAGGCAACTCGCGTTGGGCGTTGTTGAGGCTGCGATGTTGTCGAAACTTCCCTCGTAGCTACCTCGGGGGCAACTGCTGGGTACTTTTTGTTCCTTGTCACTATACTAATCATTCCCACAAATCCTTGCATGGGAAGATTCTGTCGCACCTCGTTAATCTGGAGAGGTTTTGCCTGTGCTTCGTGGGCAGGCAAAGGGTCCTTGAATACCCCCATTTGTTGATTATTTGGCGCTATGGGGTTGTCCACGGCCAATGTTCTATTGTCGATCAAATCTTGGATTAATTCTTTGAATTTCCAACATCCATTCAAGTCGTGTCCTCTGCGCCTATGGAATCTACAATACAATTCCTCTCTGTATCCCCTAGGCTTAGGAGCGTTAGGGTCTATAGTTTGGATTTCTGGCAGAGTGACTAAATTTGCCGCTGACAAGCGGTCAAATAGGGAGTCCCCGGACTCCGTGTAAGGGGTGAATTGTCGCCTAGGGCGACGCCGCTGATTCTGCTCCTGCCTTCTATTATCTCTTTCATAACCAGGAGGCACTCGCTCGGTAATTAGCCTTTTGGGGCTGCATTTCTTGCACAGGCACGGGAACATTTATCGCAACTTGGTTAACCGCAGCGTGTTGTGATTGCGTTGTCCCGATCTTAGTGGTTTTATTCCACTCTTTCTTTTTAGGCTTGGCGATTGCGCCTTCGCCTATTTTGATCTCTTCTATAACTCTGGCTTGCGCCAAAGCTTCTTCTAAGCTGGCGTATTGCTGCAACTGCAATAGCCCAGAGATCGATTTCAAGCAACTTTTTGCGAACATCTGTGTGAGATCAGACATAGGGGGACGGTAGGGTAACTTAGAAAGCAAAGCTCTCCATCGATTCCCGTATGCTGCCATTGTTTCTTCCTCAAATTGCTCGAGGCTAGCCGGATCACTCAGTGATGCCTTCTTCCTTGTGTTGAAGGCAAAGCGTTCAAGAAACGCATCTACTAATTGATCTAGGTTGCTTATGCTGTGTTTGGGTAATTGTGTGAACCAATCCGAGGCAGGGCCTGCGAATGTGGTTATGAATGTCCTAAGCAACAATGCGTCATTATCTTGGATGCCGAAGCATTGGCTTAGAAATCTTGTGACATGTTCTTGTGCGTCCTCTTCACCTTTAAAGATTGCCAATTGAGGCAACTTGAAGTGTTCGGGGTAAAGAGGTGTTGGCACTGAGGGATGCACTGGATGACTGCGGAGTTGACGTAATGTGGGCTTTTGATGCCCAGAAGCTTTTGTCTCCACAGACTCCAAACGCTCTAATAGCGCTTTGTATGCATCGAAAGATTTTATCTCTTCCTCTTTTGTTTGCTCCCGTTGTGAGTTATGGAAGACCGGAGACCTATGGAGGGGTGGCCGAATGGCAGACCTCTTACCTTGATGGGGAGTTTCAGCCCATTCTATTTCTGGTTTGTACTCCTCATAAAATTCTTGAGGAGTCTCTGGGCGAGACCTATGACCCTGATTGAATCCTCGCTGAAGGTACCCATCATTGTTTCGGGGAGTGGCCTCCCTCTCGGGTCTATAAGGTCTCGAAGGCAAAGCTTGACGAGGTCGTGGAGACCTGTCCCGCACCAACGGATTATGCCTCTCATATTGTTCGGCTCTTTGGGTGCGAGGGGTTGGCCCCCTCTCAGGTAGTTCATAGCGTAACTCATCCGCTTCGCGTTGCATGCGCTCTCTATCCAAGCGGTGTCGATACTCTATCTCCTGATGACTTTGTTTAAGCCGCGTGATTTGGGCTTGACGGGTGGCATGTCTGGCGACTATCGGGTCAATTTGGTCTACCCTATTTTGCTCAGGAGGTTTGAATGTTTCTCCTATGTGTTTGCCTCGATCTTGATGATCTAAAATTTCAATGGGTCGCTTCCCTCTGTCGAGGTAGGCGACATTTACTCGAGGCTCTGGCCTCGATGTATGATCATGATACCTAGCAAGTGCGGAAACGCAAGGTTCCCACGCTGTTTGTTGTCCTCGAGGAATGCGATGGCTTTCCTCGTACTCCCTTTCATGGGTTTGAAAGGGGCGGGCGGAGTTAGCTCGCCCTGTGTAAGGAGCCCTGCGCTCCGGATTTTGTCTTTCTGTCCTGATGGGAGGTAAAGAAGGGACGCCATATCCACGTTGTCCCTCCAAATGGACAGTGTGCCTCTCTAGCGCTTCATCACGCTGTGGCCACTCATGTCTAACCTCAGAAGGCGATTCTCTATTTACATCAAGGTCTACATGTAAAGCGTCTTCCCGAAAGGGGCTGTTTTGAATGGGCATACCCCACCGAGGATTCTGACATGGATTCTTTTGTAGGCCAGACCGATAAGGCGGTATGACCAAGTCCTCAGGACTGAAGCGAAGGCGACTTGTGCCTGCTTCTTGTGTACCTTCCGGAGCTTCTGCCCTTGATTGGGCTTGGCTACGGGTGTACACCATTGCGGTGCTTCTCTACTATCTAAGTAGATTTTTATCTCGTTTATGATGATTTTTCTTTTTGTCTACACTAAGCAGAAATGAACACACACATACAAAAACCGTGATTATCTCTTTTAAGGATTAATGGTGTGTCCTAAACTGGTTTAGTGCATTTTGATGTTTTGTTTTGTTTTTTGAATGTTTTTGAAGAACGTTTAAATGCATAATGAAGGCTCATATAACTCCCAAAATGGTCGCCCCTTCAATATACCAACCAGGCCGATATACCAACCTCTCTATATACCCGCCCTTACGAGAGGGAGACTATAGGTACGTGAGAGCAGAAGGTACATGGTACGTAGGCGGTACGGAAGGGGGATTGTCCTGTTAATGGCACCTACCATAGAAGACTTATCCTCGCGCGCATGGGAATCACCCCAACGACACTCGGTCAGCTTTCGTCAGGATTTACGCCTAACAACAGTGACAATCGGGGAAATGGATGCAAAGCTAAGCCAAGGTGGTGATGAACCCACCGTTGGTCTTGCTCAAGGGCTGGGGTCTTACGACCAGCTCCTTGGTTTAAAGTTATTGCGTGAAGTGTGTGGGATTCATTTTATTTAACGAAAATGAAACAAGCATAAATGACTTTCCCTAAGCAATGCAGGATAAAATGAAAACAATCAAAGAAACAGAAACAAAAACAGAAAATTTAACAGAGATTATAAAAATCCCTACCTCTTCTCTGCCTGGACCGGTTGCTTCTGAATTTCTGCTCTGAAAATCCACAGGCAGGAATTCGTCCCCTCGTGAGACGAATTTCAGAACAGAATTCGTCCCTGCCAGAGACGAATTTGAATTCGTCTCAGGGTCAGACGAATTACAGTAAAGAATTCGTCACAGTCAGAGACGAATAACAGTCTGCAACAAAAAAATGTACCTGTCAAGCACAAAACACAAAAATTTAATCAGTTTCTGTGATCTTAAAAACCAGGGAACAGGGTCCCACCGTGATCGCCACTGAAAGCACGAGATTTCGGGCGAAGGAAACACTAATTGCGATGCATTCAAAATCAAATACGCTTAAGTCCTAGAAATGTAGAATGCATGAAATGAAAGAGACGCATTGAAATGAGATACAAGCAAATGGAGAAAACACAGCCCTTTCATTAAATTCTCTTGATCTCTGTTACAAATACGCCTCCTCCCTTTTCAGGGGCTAGGAGCGTTAAAAGAATTTGATTACAATCGAGACTTAAGGTTCCTCTTTTCGCGTGCCCACACTTGAAATGGGCGGGCCAAGATGATGCCGCCGCTGATGTTGATGAGTCCTTAACCTCTGCTGCTCCTCCTATGAACAAAGAAACAACAAAGATGTCAGTAGCACCTGTTACAAATAGTAAGTGTTTGTTCTCTAAAATCGCCAAAAGATGCATGTAAACAATTAGTCCAAATCGATAGACAAAATGACTCTAAATGACCTAAAAACCTGACAGAGGACAGAATACATCACCAGAGGGCCGCTGCCATTGAAAAATTCGGCCAATCTGCCTTCACCTGGAATTCGTCCCTGGGCAGGACGATCTCGACTGCTATTCGTCCCTGGGTGGGACGAATTCTACTGTGTTGGAAAAGCCGAAGTGATACCGCTCCAATGTCGAATCTCGAGACCTCCAAAACACCTGCAAACAGAGGGGTTATGTAATTGGGGCCATTTTGGGACGACCCAGATGGTCGGATTCTCCCAATTTGGCCTCTATCCTCGGGAATTCGATGTCGCCACCTGCAAGTTAGTAGGACAACAAAGCGACAAAAGGCATGATAAAATCTGATCAAAATGTTATGAAATTGAAGCTATGAGTTAACCAAATAGAATAACATGAGATGCAACCTGAAACAATAATCTAGAATGCTTTTGGAATAAAACTTAGAAAGTGCGGGGGTGCCCAAGTGGGCCTCCCACCGTTGGCACTTGATCTTGGCGCCAATCCACTAGGGATGGGCCCAAAACCTCTTAGGATTGGGATGTCTACAAATTGGTGGTGTAAGGTGGTCAAATGTTGGATTTGGGTTGGATCCACGCTTCCAAAAGCCACCCAATAACCTCCCTTGCGAAAGAGATTAGTGGATGTGAGAAGGTGAATCAAAAGGATGCAAGTGGGTAATCAATCGGACAACACTTCGTTGCTTGAAATCGCCTCCAATCTATCCTTTTGGGTGAGAAAAGTCCCACCTTTTATAGACCCATGGGGTCTCTTTTGAGAGGGAAGCATAAGCGCCATGTGTTGGTCATAGGTGCCATGTGGCAGTCAAGTCTTCCCATGAGGGAGGGGAGTCCTCCATGACTTGGGCTTTCATAATTGCCCTTGTGACAGTCCTCTAACGGCCTATCTGTCCACCCACACACGCGTGCGAGGCAGGAGTCATCAATTGACTGTCCTGGGCTGCCACTTGGCACCATTCTTCTTTTTGCCCGTTAAACTTAGAATTCGTCCCTACCAGAGACGAATTCAGAATTCGTCCCTGGGTGAGACGGATTCCATTTTGAATTCGTCCCTGGGTGAGACGAATACTGAGCAAAGTGTCTAAATGTACCAAATTGCCTCTTGACCTTACAAAATTGCTATGAAAGTGGTTAGGACCACTGTTTAACCTCTAAGGGCTGCCCTGGGGGCTATGTGTGTCAAAGCGATCAGTGTTTGCAGTCACATAATCGGATTGGTGCTGTTTTGGTTTCTACAACACTCATTCTAACATTAATGCTAGTACTCTCTATATCTCTCCTCACACTCTATAGGAAGATATGTGCCTTGGCCCTTACTTTACTCATGACTCTTCATCTACCTATCGTACAACTCATGTACATGTTTATTACTGCACATAACAACACTTTTGCATTTATTACTTGCTTGAAGTAACTACTCAAACCTTAAACTCCTAATCTAATAATGTACCCAAGGTAGACATTGACATGTACCAAATAATGTAATATACTCTAACACCCGCTTGTATTACATTATTTGGGTATTGAAGACGATCTTCATCATGGTTCTGGAATTTATACTCTTCAATTTAATTTGCATTGTATACCTCCTTTGTTAGGTTCTTCTTTTCTTGCTTTGGTCTTCACATTATCTTTATCTTTTGGATGTTCTTTAACTTGGTCTAGTCCTTCTTTGTTTGGTTCAATATTTGCACTTTCATAAGTTGTTATGATATTGTCAAATTCCTGCAAGATAATATTTTCTTTGCCTTTGTCCTTCTCATCACAATTCTTCTTTAGTATAGAATCTTTTGTAAAACTACTTAAAGCACCATGATAAGATCTTGAATTAGAAGAAATTTAAGTGGCAATAATGCATGATGATTGTAATAACTTCTCTAAAAAGGATTCATCTATCTTTGTTTTCTCTTTGAGTAATTCAATTAATTATCTTTTCTTTACATTCTCTTCTTTGTAATTTTGAACTGCAAGGAAATCCATATACGATATGCTACCAAAATCTAGAGGAACTAAAATATCAACCTTTCCATTATCAATTGCTTCAATGATTCTAGCATGAAGATAATATTCCATGGTTGTAAAGTTTTCTTCTAAGGCTTCACTATAGATCAATTTTGAGGCAAGATCTAAGTTTCCATTTTTTGTAAGTAGATTCTTGATTCCAAATTTAATAACACTTGCTCTTTCCTTTCTAATGGTGTTGTCCATATCATTATTTATTGTATTCTTTGAAGTAGACATCTTTCTCCCTTGTACTGATCTATTTTAAGAAATAGCTGTGCAAATTATTTTTACTTATATTTTCTCCCTTAAAAATGTCATATAGTTAGATATAATGATTTTAATGGCGGACGAAAAACAAAGAAAGAAAAAGTGGAGAATCTTAACCACAAGGATTCACAACAAAACATTAAAAACTGTAAAAACAATATATATGTTATACCTTCAAAATATAACATTAATTTAATTATCTCATTTTTTAAATTTAATATGTCATTTTTATTGTAAATATTGTTCTTCTCTTATAAATAAATTTTTAAATTAAAGTTATTATTTATAGTTATTATTTTAAATATTAAAATATATGTGTTTACAATGAACTATTATAGATATTTTAGAGTTTAAAATTAGAAAAAAATTACGAGCATATTTGGGTGTTCCTTTGTCTTAGGAGGTAAGGCTTTTGGAGAGGGCAAAGACTTTTATGTGCAGCACACTCTCAAATATGAAAGATATTTTCAACTACTACATAATTTTCTCTAATTACATATTACATCCAAATTAATCTTAACCTTAATGTTCAAATATGAAAGATATTTTCAACTACTACATAACTTTCCTTAATTATATATTAGATCAAAATTAACCTTAACCTTAATTTTTAAAGGCTGACTATCTAAACCTAGAGTAGGCATTCTACTTTGGTTTTCCTAACTCACTCAGGCGCTTTGTTTGGCTTCGAATTCCTTTGACTTGTGTATCTTGCTACAACACTTTTGCTTTCTTATCTTACTATAACATGTTGCCTTTGCTTATCTCCTTTAGGTGCTTCAACTTGCTTTTTGGTTTGTTATTTTGAATATATATTTTTCTTTACCTTCCAAAATAATCTTTCCTTTCAAAATTATTCTATAGAAGGCTTTGATGTTTTTTCTCTTCTTTCTCTTACTCTACTAATGATTTTTCCTGATCTTTATCTTTCTTTTTTTCTTTCTCTTAGGTTCTAGCCTAAATGTTTTTGACTTATTGAGTTCTTGTCTAAGTTCTGCAATATCTATCTTCTTATTTTCTTATCAAAGTTCTTCAATATATTTTTTAGGTTTTTGCCTAAGTTTTTCGATATTTATCTCAACCTTCTTAGACTAAAACTCCATAAATGTGCTATCTAGTCAAGGTCAAATATGTCTAAAATTTAAATCACAAGAATTTTCTCGGCCACTCAACATGTGGTTCTCTATCTTATGAGAGAATCCAAAAATCAGGGTGACTTGATTTGTCCCCTCAATCAATAAGTTGAGTCCTAGTCTTCACTTATTTTTTTGAGTCACCCCTCAATCTAATAGATAAAGCACTATCTGAGCATGGTTGATATTGTATTTATGCTTTCATCAAAGTATCCAATGGATATTTTATCCAAAGTTATGCCCAAGGTCACTTTTGTTTTTTTATAGATGTAGGAGCTTCTTGGAATTGTAGAGTGCCCCTTAAGAAGAAGGCTAAGTATATATTAAATATATTATATTATATTTTATAGATGTGAGATTAAGGTTTGTAATAAACGACAATTAGATCTACTATAAATTCTCCCAACCATTAACCCATTGATTAGTTTTTGGATAATGTGATATCATGTAAATCCTTGGAAAAAACATCTTACTCTTATATCATTTATCTATATTATTTAATTTATCTATTTATTCTTTTATTTCACTATTTTATTATTATTTATGTGATTGTAGTGATTGTTATATGTCTGAGTGTTTCTAAAACTTGTTCAAATGTTATATGTCTGAGTGTTTCTAAAACTTGTTCAAATATCAAACATGGTATTAATTTATCTATTTATTCTTTTATTTCACTATTTTATTATTATTTATGTGATTGTAGTGATTGTTATATGTCTGAGTGTTTCTAAAACTTGTTCAAATGTTATATGTCTGAGTGTTTCTAAAACTTGTTCAAATATCAAACATGGTATTAAAACCAATATGAAGCAAACCATTTAATTATGAAAAATAATTCATCTTTTTCAATTATCTAAAGAAAAAAAATTAAAGAAATAATATGTTGGCAAAGCTTTCCTTCGCCCAGTATTCCGATCTGTTGTCTTCTACTTATGAGAAAGAAGCAATGGCGCTGAAAAAAGAATGCCTTGTGTTTATATTTGCATTGATCGTGCTTGCCTCCTGTCACTGTGGAGAGGGCCGAGATCTCTTAGGTGATTCGCCTTCCTTTCACGCTCCGTTGCAGTGTAATTTATATATATATTATATTATAAATAGTCTTGCTCTCTTTGTTTTTCTCTCGTGTGTTTTTGTTTATATTCGTCTTTCATGCGATCTGATTCCAAATTATTCTTCCCTGCAGCTTCGGAGACCGCTTCTTGTGTGGTGTGCAAAGGACGTAATGTCTCACATTGGGCTTCTCTAGTTTGAAACCTTAAATTTAAGAGTTTATTATATTTCGTAATCTACTTTTTCAACCTTTTTCTTTTTTCTGTTTCTATTTAAGAGTTTATTATATTTCGTAATCTACTTTTTCAACCTTTTTCTTTTTTCTGTTTCTCTTGTTGGCAGATGTACGTGACCCTACCTGTTGCTCTGCGCCATCTTCAGTAAACACTCGCCATCCCAATGGTGGAGGAGGATCAAGTTAAATACGTGTTGTCGACAAGATCTGGTCTACGACACTTATTAACCGTGGCCGTTACCCATCCTGATTGTGGCTTTGGTTAACTTATTAAATAAGGTGTAATTTACCAATTAATTATTAATGATTTTCTAAGATGGATTTTAAGAAGGTTTTTGTCCGTTTTACTAATCTATTTCAAAAGCACTTGTGCAAATTATTATTATTCATATTTTTCTCCCTTAACAATGTCATATAATTAGATATAATTATATTATTAGCAGATTTATAGAAGAAAAAAGTACGAAAGATAATTGGAGAGAAACTCAAGGATTTACAACAATACATTATAAACTATCAATATATATATATATATATATATGTTATACCTTTAAAACTAATATTAACTTAATTATTTTTATTTTTTTTAAGAAAAATGAAGAATATCTTTAATAAAAAGACAGTTTAATTGTTAACTTTTGATGGTGAATGCTAAGAGAAAATACAATCACAAAATATGAAATGTGCATAAGTGTAAGATGTTGAAGTATGCTATTAATGGAAAGAACTACTCCAGAATTGATACTAAAGAACTACATTATACCCCATCACCAATCTATATGGTGATCCACACAATATACCTACTACTACCTATAGCGATATATAATCACTCACTATGAGGTCCTCTATATAAAAAGATGAATTGCTTAGCCAACACTCTACCTAGTTGTACAAGGGGACACCTTGCACATTTACAACTTGCACATAGACACTTGTGGATTTATTATATTACTTGAAGTAACTTTCTAACTACCCCTTAAAGTAATTTACTACTCTAGTTATGTACCAAGGGTGGTACATTTACATGACACAAATGATGTA
The DNA here is from genome assembly GCA_028583015.1 of Wollemia nobilis. Lineage (NCBI taxonomy): Eukaryota > Viridiplantae > Streptophyta > Pinopsida > Araucariales > Araucariaceae > Wollemia > Wollemia nobilis. The sequence continues at coordinate 60,504 of JAQPPZ010004583.1, read as the reverse complement.
ATATACTCTACCACCCGCTTGTATTACACTATTTGTTGATCTTCTTTTCTGTTTTTTGTATCTAGTTCAAGCAAGTAGTTAGTGTATTCATACCATGTTACCTTTGTTGTAAGAGCTTGGACTCCTTGATCATTTGTTGTACCTTTCAATTCTTCACTTTCTTCAATCTTCTGAGTTTGATGTCCTTTTTTATTCCCTTTTCGATATTCCAATTATGGATAATAGTTTTGATGTTGAGATTGTTGTTTTTAGGGATTATTTTGATATTTCCTTGGGTGGAATACCCTATTTGGTTGGCTTCCATAGTTCATCTAATTTCCTTGATTTTTATTTCTTGGATTGAATTTGCAAGTAACTTGTGTTATGCCCTTCTCTCCTATATATCTGACAATATTTGTTATTCCATGGTCTTTGACCTTTTGATGATGAAGCAATGTTTCCCTATGGATTATATTTTAGGACCAATGCATTGTTAGTCATTTCATCTTTCACAATATTTTCTATCTCATATTCTTGAAGAATATTGATTATTTCATCAAACTTTGTATATTTTCTTAGAACCTGTAAGGATGTAACTAGATGCTTGTAACTATATGCAAGTGCTCTCAAGGTTACTTGAACAAGGAATTTATCTTCAACCATTTCTCATAGGGTTAGTAATTTTTCTTTTATATATGCTATCTTCCCTAAGAATAATTCTATGATTTCACCACTGTTCATTTTGAGGGAATGCAATTGAGTTTGAATATTTAGCATAGTGGCTTTATTTTTTCCTTCAAATATTTGCTCTAATATTTTCCAAGTGAATATAGATATACATGCTGAGCTAATGTATACTTGTATTTCATCTGTGACAGCAAAGGTTATTATCATTAATGCCTTAGCCTCACTTTATTCAAAATTTTGAATCTTGTTTCTCCCTCAGTTGGTTTAGTTCTTTGCTCCTTTGACAATATCCCAAACATTTTCAAATGTCTGAATAGCTCTCACTTTGTTTTTCCATGAGAAGTAATTTGGGCCCTTAAGTAGTTGAGATTTTGTAAGGAGGAATTTTTTTGTGGTCATGATGATTCTCTAGGTGTAAAATCTTTCTTGGCTTGTAGAATTCTTTATATCTCTCTAGTTAAGAGATGTGAACTAGTTTGATAAAACCTCTCTTAGATTTAGGTTTTTGTAGGATTCCCTATATCTCCCTAATATTTAGTTCATCTTCTAAGTTGATTTTGTAATGTTTTGAGAATAATCAACTTTTAATTTTACCTTATCTTTCTCAATGCAGTATACATTAATAGTTGGATTTCTTTTTGTCTCCTTAGAATGAATATGAGATAATTTTTACCAATTAATTCCAAATCTATATGTAGGCAATTGATTTGCTTCTCTTTCCAATAGATTAATTTTCTAGATTCCAATTGTATGTATATAGTTTGAAGTAGTATGTCTTCTATATCCTTACTTTTGGAATTTTAGAAAATAATGATATTTACAATTTAATTAATGATTTAATCAAGATTTGACAACCTTATATCTCCTACTCTCAATATTACAAATATTATATTATGTGTATGCATCTCAATAATTAATTTTCTAAAATATAAACTTGCTTTATTATCTACTAATGCTTTGGCTGAATTTGTATTATCCAATGTAATAGTAAACCTTATAAAAATCACCTTATATATCCTTTAATAAAAGCAAGTAAATAACCTTAGTAATATGGGCACACGATATACCTTTATATGGGCTTCCTTCAACGTATCTTTTGGAGTGTTGTATTTGTTGTCTAGTGCTCCTTGAATGAGCATTGATATTGCTTGGTGTTGTTGAGCATTTAATGATATTTCATTAATGGATTCTCTATCTAAATATTGCACCTCCTTGTGTGGAATTTTGACCTCGCATGGTATCTAATTCTAGCGTTTAATATCCGTGTCTTAAATGCACTCATACACAATGCTTGTTATGAACGTGCTTCCACACCTTGCAGGATTGACTGCGTACCTTGAAATATGTTGTTATTATTCAGTAATAAACATTATTAAATAGTGAAGACGCCTTCCTCCTTACGACAAGTTGCGCTTGGGAGTTACACTGAGATGAGTGTTGAGATATGAGCTCTTCTAACGATGATTTTTGAGTGCAATGATGGTTGGGAATTCGTAACCTTCAATGATAGCTAATGATTGAGTAACCTCCTAGTTTTGTAACCAAAGATACCTTAAACATTATCCTTTGAATGTACGTTGAGCAATATGAGGGTGCCAAGAAGGAATGTGCCAAGTGGTACTTAGGGTTTTGCATGTGAGTCTTCTCCAACGTATAATTCTTATCTCTTCTTTTGCCAACCAATGCTTTGATATCTTATCTCCAAAACCTTCTTCCAAGCCAACATATTTCCTGTGTACGTGGCTCCAACTAAGATAATGAGCAATGCTATGATGGAGGTTCTTTTGCGCTCCAATGATAACTTTGGCTAGGATGATGAGCAATGCTTTGGTGGAGTTTTGAGATACTCCAATGATGGCTTCGAGCTTCCTTTTAGACAAAGATCTATCCCTTACGTATTGCTCACTTTTTTTACCCTTATGCTTTAATCTTCTCCTACTTTCAAGCTGATGTTTTATTTGCATTTGTAGATGATAACTCCTTCCTTGTGCTATGTTATGTATGCTTGTAGGTTGCTCATTGTGATTGTCCTCAACCGTGGGTGATGTGAACTTCTTGAAGGCTCTTTTCACATTACGTGGATAATGCTTCTCTACAATCACTTATGAGATGATCCTTGCTTATGAACGATGTGTCTTTATGATACTTAAACTCTTATTTTTATTGCTACGTAGGACAAGATATTATGGTGCAAAATAATGTAAATATAATTATAATAAAATACCTTGCTTTTGCACCTTCTTTTACAATCTTCTCATGTTGGTTTTTATGACAGCTTTTCTATATTAATCCTTGTAGGCAAGCACTGATTTGACTTGTCTTCTTTGCTAGACAAATATCTCCTTTGCTTGGTTAATTTGGTAATGAATACAAGCTAATAATATTGTAGATAGTATATTTTTGAAGGAGTGATGTCTGCACTAATATTTTACCTATAAATAACTCTTAGTGCACCTCAAATATGAGATTCACCAAGTCTCGATTTGTAGATTTTATCACTGATTTAATGGCTACATTCTTCTCCACTCCTTGGAGTAATTTTGATATGTTTGGTGGATTCTATAGGCCATAATACCTTGCAGGTACTAAATTTTTAATAGTGCCTTTAAACACTTTGATTATTTGCATATTTGTGCCTTTGATCTTAACAATCAATACAAACAAACAATCCTTTGAGAGTAACTAGTTTAATGAACAACTAGTATAGTGCAATGAATCAAATAATACTTATAAATTAATGCTCTTTAATTCTCACCTTATTTCTCCTATAAATAAACTCTCAAAGTAGTTTCAAATGCACTTAATAATCTTTGCAACTTTTAAGAGTAATTATAAATAACCCTTAAATAATCTACAATTTTCACTACAATTAGTTTGTAGGATGTAGTATTCTTTATTTCTAGATAGGTAGATGATATATTTCTTTCTTTCGAAATACATCCAACTTGTATTTAATGTGAAAATAAATCTCTTAATAGAACTATCTTTTGCACCTTCTTGAAGATTGTAATATGAGCCCTTCTTTTTGCAATTTTAATCCAAATGTGGTGCTTAATGAAACTTGATAATGAACCCTAATTTAAATTTCAAATAATTACACCCAATTTGCTTACCTTTAATGTCTTTTGTAGATGATGTAAATATTGATGTTTAGATTCACCAAGTTGTTGCCTTGTGATGAATGAATTTTGTAGCTTCTTGTTGGTTGTCCAAAATAACTTCTTGCTTCACTAAAACATGGTCTTGAACCTTCTATCTTGAGCCTAGGTTTTGGTGGCTTGATCCTTCAAGTGATATTTTGTTTTATAATGTAGATTCAAAAAACTCTTCTCTAAAATGTGCCTTCTTACTATGAGAGACAATCTCCAAATCTTCTTGGATTTGGTAGGTTTCTTCTGTCTGAGTTCTAACTTCAAACATGGCTTTCTTCTCAAGAATCTTAGAGGTCTTGAGGTCTTCAATATTCTTCTTTGGAATTTTACAATACTTACCAAATTCTTTTTCTTCTGGGCTTGTTGTCGGATGGCAACAATTATCCCAAATCTTTCACTATCTTTTGTAGTGAATTTATCCAATAAGTTCTCCTAGGAACTTCTTTGATGGATTCTTCGACTTCTAAAATGAGGATTTCCAAGCCTTCTTCTTGTTTCTCCTTGAGACCTCTCCAAGGTCTTTTAGTCTTGCAACTTCTCTAGTCTTCTTGATGAGACCTTTTTTTCAACCTTCAACTACGAAAGTGTTGGCAATGAGATCTTCATGGATCTCTAGAACAGGACTTTTGATAGTCCTTCTCTATCTCTTCCAAGGATGGAAGTTCTTCAATGAACACTTTTATGGGTCTCTTCAGTTTCTTCAAGAGGAAGTCTTCAATCAACTGTTTTCAATGGGGTCTTTCCTCAAACCTTTTCAACTTTACTAGTTATTCTTGAATCTAGTGGTATGAGTTGTGTGTCGAGTCCTGGTCTTCACAGTCTTGTGGAAAGACTAGCTAATTTGCAATTTACAATCTTCAATGGATATCACTAGTATCCTATCTTCTATTTCTCATGGACTCTTCTTTGGAGTCTTCTTTAGGTTTTTTCAAGGCTTCTATGGAAGCCTTTTCTTTTGGATCAAGGCTTTTGTGACATTTTCTTCTGGGTCAAATCTTTTGTGGTATTTTCTTCTAAAATAAAGCTTATGAGGCCTTCTCTTCTGCAATAAGGCTTATGTGGTCTTTTCTTATTCAATAAGGCTTATATGGCTTTTTATTCTACAATGTGCAAGTCTACAACAGGGCTTCCTTCAACTTTTTTTTCCTGCAACAAGATATTAAGAAAATGATTTTAAATCTTGACAATGATGAATCTTCACTAGTTGATTTTTCAATCTAGTGGAATGAATTCTAAGTCCTAGTTTTCACAAGTTTTTTATAAATTCGTGGAAAGAGTCTAGCCAAATGCAATCTCAAAAATTTTGTAACTGAGATTTGCTTCTCCTCTCTATCTCTCTTGTGACTTTCCTATTCAATAAATCCTTGTAGCCATGTTTGCATGAAATGACACAATGGCAGATCCAGTTTGCAAAGCGTAGGAGAGATCATACCTATTCTGGTAATGGAGGTCTCTTGTGGCTCTCCATATTTCTATCAACGTGATACCACTGGTAGCTTTTGATAGTGAATACCAAGGGAGAATACAAACACAGGATATGAAATATGCAAAAATATAATATATTGAAATATGCTATTAATAGAAAGTGACAAAAATGATACAATGCAATAAGGAAGAAGTGAGAACTCTAGAACTGATACTAAAGAACTACATTGTACCCCATAACCAATCTATATGGTGATCCACATAGTATACCTACTACTACCTATAGCGATATATAATCACTTACTATGAGGTCCTTTATATAGAAAAATGGATTGTTTGGCCAACACTCTACCTAGTTGTACAAAGAGTCACCTTGCACATTTACAACTTACACATAGACACTTTACATTTATTATATTACTTGAAGTAACTATTTGACTATCCCCTAAAGTAATCTACTACTCTAGTTATGTACCAAGGGTGGTACATTTACATGACCCAAATGATGTAATATACTCTAACACTAATTGACAGAGTGAAAAATGCAATGTTTTAAATTTTAAATGAGTTAGTTGAAATATGAACCATAAATAACTTATTAAAAAATATACTTCTTTAAATTAAAAGATTAATATTTTTTTAGGTCTTTAAATTATTGAAGTATATATTTAATAATAAACATTTTCTCAAGTGTGAACGATATATTTGGCAAGCGGCTATGCGAGGGTTTCATCTGGGTTGAGTGCAAGCAGCTCTAGAGGTTGGTTTTTAGGGCCTTCGGGCCCTAGCGACAAATATTTTTGTGGTTTATTCTCAATATTTTAGCAGGAAATGTTGCAGGGGATACAAGATGGGTTAGAAATTTATCTTTCAACAGATCATACTATGAACTTGAGTGACAACGGCTTCCAATTTGTTGCACAAAATAAAAGTGAAAACCATACCTTTCCACGACGTCTAGGGCAAGGATTAAAGAGATCATGAAACAAGTTTCAAGCAGTTGATCAAATAATTCTACTGTGAAAACCCCTATCAATGGTAAGAATTTTGAAGACTCAGTCCCAAAAAAGAATTTTAGGGGTGCCCTTCGTGGTGGAAAGCCTCAGCCCAATGCTAATATCAATATTAGGGCTTCCCATAAACCTCTAAGAATGTCAAAGATTGATCCCAGGAAAATGGAGTCAGGATGTCTTAAAGCAGCTGATGGAACTCCTATTGTTAATCTTGATATGGGTAACATTCAGAATGGCATTGAAGATTTGAAAAAAAAGGACTAATTTGTCGGTTCGTGGGTTTTCGTCCGAGTCTATCTGCTTTCAAAGTCTGGGCTACAAAAAGCTGGAAAACTAAAGGTGAGTTACAAATCTCTATTTATCCAAATGGTTATTTTCTTGTTTTATTTGCTAATAATGAAGATAGAGAGAAAACTTTTCAAGGGGGTCCTTGGTTTTTTGGAAGGGCGGGGCTTTTCATGAAGCCCTGGCATACTAAATTTAAAGTCGAAGAAGAGATGCCTTCTATAGCTCCCGTGTGGGTTAGACTCTTTGGCCTCCCTATTGAATTTTGGAATCCTACTATTTTTTCTTAAATTGGAAACTCTTTAGGAACTTTTATGATGACTGCTGATTGTACTCAAAATTTTGAACATATTATTTATGCTCGAATTTGTGTTTTAATGGATTTTGACAAACCCCTACCTAAAAATATCACATTACAATTTGGGGAAGACACTTGGGAGCAAGTAGTGGACTATGAGAACATTCATTTTCGTTGTAGAATTTGCCATGAATATGGTCATTTGGCCAGTGCTTGCCCAAATAAAATTCCTAATCAAAAGAAAGAAGATATAAACTCAGTAGGTTTCCAAATACCTAAGAAGAAGAACACTCGAAAAAACCAGTTATGAAGGATCAATCAAAGTCATTTGCTAATATGTTTGAAATCCTTTCCATGAATGATGTCCCAAGTGAGGAAGAGGAAATAATGGAAACTGGAATCTTAGAAACACAATTTAAATATGAAGGGAAGAACTCGGAGACAAACCAACAAATCAAATGTTTTCAACAGAAAAAAAAAGGAGAAAATTTACACAAGAAAAATAATATTTCAAATGTCAAAACTTCAAATAATGCAAGTCCCAATATAGACTCCATTGAACCATCTAGTAATATTTTGGCTGTGTATGAGCATTCTTCAAGGTTAGAAGCCATCTCAGATTCAATTGGAGTAAGTCAAGAAATAGGGAAAAAAAAATTGAAGATGGATTCTAATCAAAAAGTAGGTCGCAAAACCAATCAATATCATATGGTAAAAGAAGGTGAAAATCTTGTAGAGGAAGGTAAGATTAATGCCCTTCCCAACATTTTTAGCCCTAGTATTAATGAAGATCATCACTTGGAATATTAGAGGACTCAAAGGGAGTCTTTCAAAACAAAATGAAATTAGAAGAATGATTCAAATAAATCATCCACATCTTGTTTTCATTCAAGAAACAAAGATGTCAATGGAAGATATGGACTTAATTGCCAATAAAATTTGGCCAGTAGGAAAAGTGGTTTCTTTCAGTTCCCAAGGGACTTCGGGTGGCATTGCTTGTCTTTGGGAGCCAAAAGAGGTAGTTATTCACCATATGGTTGGCAGTTGGGGTTTGTTGGCTATAGCTATTCAAAGTAGACATTCCAACCAGATTATGCTCTACATTATTGTTTATGCCCCAACTTCTTTGGAGGAAAAAATAAGACAGTGGAAGGATATTACTCATATTATCTCTCATTTTCCTAAATCTTGGATCTTGATCGGAGGATATTTCAATACCATCCTCTTTCTGGATGAGAAAAGGGGAGGAAATAGAAATTTGGACAAAAGCACTGACCTCATGAGCAAATATATTGCAAACCTCCATCTTGTGGATATCCAACCAGATAATGGCCTTATGACTTAGTCCAACAGAAGGCAAGGCTTAGCTTGTATCATGGAGATATTGGATAGGTTTTTGCTCTCTAAAAATTTCTTAATCCACGGTCACATTCCTAAAGTGAAGACTCTTAATAATGCCGGTTCAGATCATTGGCCAGTCATGGTGGAAATGTGGAAAACCAATGTGAGTTTCTCTCCTTTTCATTTTCAATTAATGTGGCTTAGAGACATTTCCTTCAGACCTCGTGTGCAACAATGGTGGAAGGAAGGTAAACCTAGGCATGGGACTAAGATGTTTTGTTTTGCCAAAAGACTACACTACATTAAATCCAAAATCAAGACTTGGAACTGGAAAGAGTTTGGGGATGTTCATAAAAAAAACATGAAGTTATTGTTCATCTTGAAAATTTGAATAAGAAAATCCGTTTAGATGGCCTCACGAGAGAAGAGAAGTGCGGATGAAATTAAACTCACAACTCAGTTAGAGGAATGGGAAAAAAGAGAAGAAATCTTATGGAAGCAAAAATCTAGAATTCAATGGCTCAAAGAAGGAGATCGAAACACAAATTTCTTCCACAAATCTCTTCTAGCTCGAATATCTCACAACTTTATTTCTTCCTTAAAATCAAATTCTGGAGATGTTGTTTATACTTGGGATGGCATGAACTCTATTGTTGTTGATTACTTTTCCAATCTTTTTCCTGCTACCCTCTTGACTTAGCTTCTCAACAAAATGTTCTTCAAGCAATCCCCTCTTTTATCACTTCTGAGAACTCTATTTTGACTGCTCCTATTACTATCAATGAGCTTCAACAAGTAGTTTTTAAAATGCAAAAAGGGAAGACCCCAGGTCCTGATGGTTTTCCTATTGAGTTCTACCAAGAGTTCTGGGATATCCTTCATGTTGATTTATTAGAGGTGGTGGAAGAAGCCAAGAAATCCAAAGAAATTTTGAAGGTTATCAATAAAACTTATATTACTCTTGTTCCAAAAGATCAATACGTTGATCATATCTCAGCTTTTAGACCTATTGCTTTATGTAATGTTCTTCTCAAACTCATTACTAAAATCATGGCAGAAAGGTTGAAGCCTCTTTTGCATAAGATTATTTCCCCAGAGCAAGAGGGATATGTGGAATGACGTCAAATAGTAGATGAGATAGTTCTTGCTCAGGAATCCATCCATTCCATGGATATGCAAAATTCTCCTTCTATGTTCATTCGGTTAGACTTATCCAAAGCTTATGACAGAGTGGATTGGCACTTCCTTATCAAAGTTTTGAGGCAATTTGGTTTCTCTAAGGATTGGATGGATTGGATTATGGGATGTATCTCTTCAGTTTCCTACTTAGTTATTATCAATGGCAGACCTTCTCAGTCATTCCCAGCTTCCAGAGGTATTAGGCAAGGTGACCCACTATCCCCTTATTTATTCATCATTCTTGTTGAATGTTTGGGTAGGACTATAACCAAAAATAGGGAAAACAAAACCCTTGAGGGAGTTACCATTGCTCATGGAGCTAGACCTATCTCTCATCTTCAATTTGTGGATGACTCTACTCTTTTAGGTAAAGCTACAATTAAGGAAGCTTCTAATATTAAGCAAATCATTAGTTGTTTTTCTAAGGCTATCGGGCGAGTTGATCAATGAAGACAAATCTAAAGTTATTTTCTTTCACTGCTTCTGCTAGACAAGAATTCATGGTCTTGGATAAATTAAGATATAAGAAGACCTCTCTTCCAATCACTTATTTAGGTATTCCCATAAATATTCAAAGGCAAAAAAATAAATATTGGAATTGGTTGTTGGACAAAGTCAAGAAGAAAATTGGAAAGTGGACCAACAAGTGGCTTTCTTATGGGGGTAGAATCACCTTGGTAAAATTGGGGTTGTTTCTTTCGTTTTGAATATCCCAAAGGCTGTTCTTCGAGAATTGGATCAATTCAGTCATCGTTTCCTTTGGAGTGGTACTAAGGAGAAAAGAAAATGGGCCTTGGTGAAATGGGATACTTTGTCTTCCTAAAAGTGAAGGGGGTTAGGATTCCGGTCTTCAATTAATAACAATAAAGCTTTAGCTGCTAAATTATATTGGAGGATGTTACATAACCCCAATGCTCTTTGGGCCAATAATATTCGTGCTAAATATGTTGAGAACAAAAGTCCTGAAGACCTTGTTCGCTATCAACTTCCTACCAAAGGTTCTCTTATTTTAGCAATTCTTAAGACTGGTGAAGATTTGATAAAGAAAAAATTATTTTGGATCATTCATAATGGTCAACATGCAAATTTTTGGACAGATTATTGGGATGGTCACAAGCCTTTGATAACTCAGTTTCCCGATTGGAGGAGTTTCACCGAGCTAATTGGATAAAGGTGGCTAATTACTGTCGATACCATACTGGTAATTCAAAGGTTGGTAGATATTGGATCCCTATTGAGGATTGTCCTATTCAAATCCCAGAAAGGTAAAGACAAGATATCCAAGGCATCCTTCATATGAGATCCCTCTCTTGGTCCCATGAAAAAGATTGTTTTGGATGGAACAACACTACTAAGGGTAAGTATTCAGTTGCTCAAGGTTATTTGACCTTATTCCATAATAATACCAACCATTCTTCTAACATATTTTCTCAATTGTGGGCTCAAAATCTCTGGCCTAAGGTGAGGTTCTTTAATTGGCTTTTATTGCATCATAGGGTGCTTACTGGTGAGCAAATTATGAAGCGTGGTTTTCATGGCCCTTTTAGATGTGAAATGTGTGAAGAGAATGTAGAAAATATCAACCATGTTTTTATTGAGTGTACTTTAGCCTCTGAGCTATGGAGGAGAATGGCCACATTACTTGGCTTATAATGGTCCAATTTTTTTACTTTTGAACAACTTTGGAGGGATTGGCCTAATCAAGAGGGTGTTGATCATTTTATTAGGCGATTAGTTTGGATGGGTTCTACCATTCTTCTTTGGAATATTTGGAATGAAAGGAACAACCGAATTTTTAATCAAGATAGGAAGGATATTCACTATATTTGGCAAAAGACCATAGCCAACTTAGTTGAATCAGTCCATCAACTCCTTAATCACCCCCAAAACTCCCACCAAATATGGGATCAAGTGATGCAAAGATTGAAGATTAAACCTTCTAAGGGTAACCAAATTAAAGGGAATGTGAGTATTAGTAAGATGGATAGGACTAGAAATTGGCAACCTCCTCCTAAGGATTTTGGAAAATTCAATACTGATGGAGCCTCTAAAGGGAACCCTAGAAAAGCTAGTGTGGGAGGAATTGGTAGACTTTTAGATGGCTCCCTGGTTTTTACTTTTCTTGAGAATTTGGGTATTCTTTCCAATAACCTTGCTGAGGGGTATGGTATCCTCAGAGGCCTTTAGGAGGCTACTAATGTTGTATGGGAAAAGGTGTTAGTTGAGTCTGACTCTCAACTTATGATTAATCTCTTGAAGACTCCTTCTAAGAATCATAAGGTGGATTGGAGAATAAAAAGAATTATTGAGAAGATTTAGTTAATCCAAATGGGATTTTTGAAAGTTGATTACAATCATGTGGTCAGAGATCAAAACAAGAGTGCTGATGCTTTAGCTAATTGGGCTTTGGACAAAGGTGATCTTACTTGTTATGGCCACCCTCCTATTTGGTGGGCTTCTCAAATTAGGGAAGCTCTTCTTTCTATAATTTCTTTGAATGGCTCCAGTTCTGAAGGTACCTAGTTTCTTCTTGTTTGTTTTTTGCTTCTCTTTGGTTCATTCAGTTTTTTTTAGTTCCCTAGCTCATTCTTTTTTTTATTTTGTTTCTTCTGTTGATTCTTGCCTTAATAGTCTTCTGGTCTAGATAGGTCATTGTTTTGTTCTTTTTTTTCTTTCTTTCTTCTTTGTTTTTTTTGTTTAGTTTTTTAAGGTGGGTGGGTTCTTTTGTTTTGTTTTGTTTTTGTGTTCTTTGTGTTGTTTTTTTGTTGTTCTTGTGTTTGTTGTTGTTGTTTTTTTTTTTTTTATGTTTTTTGTTATTGTTCTTGTGTTTTTTTTGTTCTTGTTCTTGGGTTTCTCTTTGTTTGTGCTATTTCGTGTTTTTATGTGTGAGTGTTTTCTATGTTTTTTTTTTTTGTTTATTGTCTGTTGTTGGTTGTTTTTTATTTTTATTTTTATTTTATTGTTTTTATTTTTTAGGTTTTGGTTGTGTTTATTTTTCATGTTTTTATGGGTTATGTCTTTGTAGTGTTATGTTGTTTTTGTCTTGTTTGTGTTTTGTTATGTGGTTTTTGTATTTTCCTATGTGGTTTGTGTTGTGGTTTCTTTTATCTTATTGTGCGTGTTTGGTTGTGCTTTTGTTTTTGACACACTCAAGGAGCATGTTTTTTATTTTATTTTATTATTTTTGTTGTTATTTACTTATTTTTAACTTGGTTCTGTGTGTTTGTTTGCTCCTTGAGTATGTCAAAGGTGGTAGGCCAGGTACGAGTCCTGGGCGTTTTTGGCGGAATGGATACCCCTGCCTCCTTGGGTCTTACCCGAAAGTGACATCCCTTTTGGGATGTTTTCCACAAATAAAAAAAATAAACATTTTCTCAATACATGGGAATATAAGCCATCATCTCATTCATATTTCTCGAAGGCTAGAGATATCAATCTCCTCTTTCAAATGAAAAAATGGTTAAATTTAATGAAAAATATCAAAATTTAATAAAATGAAATACTATTAAAGCATGTTATTTTTCTCAATTAAATTGATTTTTCAATATGTTATGGTATGAATTGAAGTGATTCAAATTGATAATTACAATTACTAATCAAAATCCATGTAAATGAAAATAAAATTAAATTTAACATTAAAAATATACATAAATTTACATTTAAAAATAATTTCAAAATTTACATTTAAAATTAAATCCATATATATTAAAAAAGAATGATACTATAGAGGAAAATTTGTTAGTAACAATATACCTTCCCTTTAAGAATTTCTCTATAAGGGTGAATATATATATTCTTTTTGAATTTATCAACTTTGATGGTGAAGAATAAAATAAAATCAGTCACTTTATGGTCATAATACAGATATACTGTTATGATAAATATAGATACTTGACGAGTTTCTCACATAAAGTACCAATGTCCTTTTCTGTTTCTTTATAAATCTCTTCTACATACGTATTTCTAGACGTATTAATAAATCCAAAGGGAATGTGAATTCACACGGTGTAAGTAAAGCAACGTTACAAACCATAAAATACGTTCCAGAAAACCAGAAACATCTATATAAATAGACAACAAAGGTTAAAAACTGTAAAATACATTCCAGAAGCATTAAACTTATAAAACTTATAACTACATGACCACATGACAGAACTTAAAAGGTTGGACACTATTGCAAAACTAAACACCGATGACAACAACACGCCCATAAAACACATAATCTTAAATGTACTTACCCTAAATAAAGCATAATAAACCGCATTCAAGTGGGAGCTCGAATCAAGTCAATCAAGCCAAGCTTGGAGAATTTATTTGAAGGAGCACAATACACCCTCCACCAAATTCTTAAAAAAAACTCAAAAGTTTATTTTATTTATGAGAAAGGTGGTCAATTTTCAAAGGAGCCTACCCGGTTACTCAACCTTCTTTCTCAGCTGGTTACGGCTCAACTCTGAGTTACTGTGGGTTTTTCTTACTCTGGGATGTGTATCGAGGAAAAGTAGGATTATAATGAGAAGAAATTTTCAAAAAAAATATTACCCAGTATCCTAATATTTAAAAATAAAAATAAAAGAAATCAAATCTTCCTTCTCAGCTGTGCAAACTTCTACTATGGAATAACTTTAGATGCCCTCATTTTGTCAATACATGATAGGAAAGATGTTTCAGTATTGCGAAACCCAAAGAAACCATGCTCCTTGCTTTTGTTCATGCTATTTACAAGCTCAAAGGGAAGATTGAATACAAAGTCTGCAAGCCACCATTTTGCAACGTCTTCAACCCTGGTGGGGCATAGTTTATTTTCCTTCACAATTGCTTCCCAGACAGGGCCTTTGTCTTTCATTGCTTCAGCCAGACTAAAACCTTCCCCCTCATATGGTACCACTTCCAACTCAATTTTTTCTGCCTTGAGTTTCCACTATTTTTTCCATTTAAATACATCTCCATTAACACAGTTGAAGGCCTGGTTCTTGGCAAATGGGTCAGTAGCAGCCCAAATTTCTTGCTCTGCAATCAATTCAGCATCAGATGCATCCATAAACTGTTCCCAAGTGATCCTATTGCCTGGGTATTTGAAAGAAAGCCCCTCATGTTTGCAAATGGCAGCATAGACACACAAAGTGCCAATGCAATTCACCAAGCTACAATAGGAGAGGCCAAATATAAGTGCAGGGCGGTGAACAGACCATGTTAACCCCTCTTTCTTCTTGGCAGCTTCAAAAAGTATGTCTTCAAGAGTGTAGTAAAAATTAGGCCCAGGTAGCCTAGGGAGCTCTTCATGAAATGGTGATTCATGGGGCTGAATATTCCGATTCTTGTCTACAGCATCATATGGGCCAAAGTATTGTTTCGTACCAGTCTGAAGACAAACGTGCTCAAAATTTTGGGCATTAGGCAGTAGTGCATCTAAGACATTGCTGAACATTCTTCCATTGTCTTCACAACTCTCCTCCTGTCTCTCTACTAACCCAACAAACCCAAAACAGATGAGATACATCCTTCAAGGCTGATATATTTTCTAAAGTTTGCTCTCTGTTTAGCACATCACACTGAACGTAGTGTACTAGAGAATCTGGAGCCCAATCAGGCTTAGGTCTCTGGCAACACCATAGACTTTCCAAGGCCCACCAGGAGTGCCAGGCATAGGCAAGAGTTCTGCCAAACTATTGCCCACAATTCCTGTGATTCCTATAACCAGGGCTACTCTTTGCTTCTAAGATTTTTCGGCTGAGAATTCAAAGTTTTGTTGGGCTTTCCTCTGCACGTAAAAAATATAGTGAGAAGAACAAATTTGATAGAAAATAATAAATAAAGCAATAAGGACTTGCCCAAATTGTAGATAACTACTTTCTTCTTTAATTGATGGCACTTGGGGGAGGGGGAAGTTGGTCATTTCTTTGGACAAAAATAGACATCAACTAAGATTTTAGTTATGATCAAAATAGGCGTTCGCCAACAGAAACACGGAGTCTACCATTCTTGGAGCAAAAGACATCTTCTAGGCAGCATCTAAGTAGTCACATTTTATATTCAAAATGTCTATATTTCCATTTTAAAGTGATAGATTTCAATTTGGAAGTTGTTAAATGTCAACCAAAATTGTAATTTCGACATGATTACAATTGAAATCTGAACATTTAAAAAATAAAATCAAATTCCTTTCAAAATTAAAATTCAACACTACCATATGAGAGTCGTTTGTTCCATGTTTTGTCATTTCTATTAAATAGGGTATGTTTTACCTTTAGAACAGGCAAGAAATAACATTTTATGAGCCCATCTCTGCACTACTATCCATCAAATTAATGATTATGATCTCCCTATTACTTCTCAACTTCAACTGATATAATATATTCTATTGGTAAAAAATATTATGATGCACAAAGCAACATTTATATATCCTATTAATTCATTTAAAAAACTAAATCTAACTCGTCAAACTATTTGCAACAAAAGTTTGTGGCAATAGACCTCGACAAAATCCCCAATCAAGTATTACCTTTAACAAAGCTAAGGTTATTCCTCCTTCAATCAGGTGTAATTGTTGGATCAACAAGCCTTGCACACTCCCTACCACAGAATGTGGATTACCACATGAGCTCTGAAACCCCTCAATTAAAATAAGCTTTGCTTGAGTAAAGACAAAGTTAAACAACCTAAAAACTGAATTATGAACAACACCAAACAAATTTGCCAAATAAAAGACTAAATAAAGAAATTATCTTAGGCTATCTTTATTTAGAAATTTTAGTTTAAAATATTACATCCCTATAGGGACAAATGTTTAAAAAGTTCACCAAATTTCTTTTTTTTGGAGACTTCATATTTTTTTGGTATGACATGGAAGATTCTAGAAGACTAGTAAGCCCTCGAAGATTCCAAAATATTATTTGTGCGAGAAAATTAGAAAATCTTCTCATTTTGTGATTATAAATAGGATATTTGCATGTAACATTGAACATGGAGTTCCTTTGAATAAATGAATGTTTTTCTCTATAAATATTTGGTCCTCCTTTTATCTGTTGTTCATTCGCTATTAATGTTTTTTGCTTGCAATTTTTGTTCTTTGTCTATTTTAGCATATTCTTTGTTTTTTCTTTCAGGTATCAGAGCACTATTATAGAAGATAGGAAGTTGTATATGCTTTTGTAATGAATCAATCTCTCTCTCTGCAACATTGGTTATTGAATATTTATTTTGGAGTGCTCTTAAGGGCTAGTGCATTGTTTTACAGTTTGAGTGGGAGAAGAGCGATTTGCAAAAAATGAGCAGCAAACTAGAGATTGAGAAGTTCAACAGATTGAACTTCACATTGTGGGAAATCAAAATAGAGGATTTGCTGGTGGAAAAGGACTTGTGGGTTGCAGTCACTAGAAAGCCCACTAGAATGGCACAAGAGGCATTTACGACCCACCTTGGTAGGACTCTTATATGAGATGGACTATGTATTGATAAATGATGATTTAGTGCTTAGTTTTGATGCATTTGGATGATTTTATGCATTTGTTGTTTTGATTATATGATATGGGGATATGATGTTGCTGATGTTATGTGTGTTTGCGGGACTAGGTACCCTCGTGGGTGAATGAGAAAGTTGACCACCAAAAATGAGATACCAAAAAAGGAAATGATGCTTAGTCTAAATGACAACATCTCCAGGGTAAGATATACCCTGGGTAACAAGTGGTTACCACATATAGTTGCATTTCATGTCTACTTGTTGAAAAATATATCGTCGCCAAGGATGTTGCTATAAGCGACGAAGTCCGTGAAGTGAAATTTGATAACCTGGAAGTTATCATAATATGTTCCGAGCATGTGATTGAAAAATGCTTGTTTTGTTTGGCTTATTTTATCGTGAAATGAATTTGGCAAAGGATTCATTAAGGGGAATGATTAATAAAATGGAGGTTTTATTAAGCCCCTAATGGTTAAATATCAATGTTAATAATTCATATTAAACTTTGACATCAAATTGATTAATTAGGGGATGATTGATTAATTGGTCAAAATTGTTCTAATATTTTGATTTATCATTAGAAATAAAAATGAAAGACTTGTCTCATTTGTTTTTATTAAAAAAGGAAATGTTTAAGGAGACATTTAACTTAGATTAATTGGATGAGTTATTTCTAATTTGATGGTAGCCATTAGAAATAAGGTTAATCTAGACCCAAGTTTATATGGTGGTCTTATAAGACGCCACAACTTGCATGAATGGAAATTAAAAAGGAATTAATGTCCAAGGGTTGTGCTTTTCAAAAAAGAGGAAAGTGGGTAGTTATGTTTTTGGTTGGTGATGGAAACAAACCACCTCCTTCTTGCTCCTTGGGGAAAGAGGAGAGGGAGACAGGGAAAGAAAATAAAGAAGAGAAACTTTCTTGAAGTACGTAGGAGGACAAAGAATCAAAGGCTAGAAAATGATGAGCAAAGAGTGAAGGACGTCTTCTTTGGCTTGCTGCTTTGTTAGGAAAATAAGAAAATATAAGGTATGCCCTTGTTGAATTGGTGTTTTTGGCTATGATTGGAAAACATTTACATTTTATTGGAATAATTTAGATAATTCTGTTGTTGCACCTATTTTTGTTGTCCCTGATTTGTTTGAATAGTTTTCATAACCATAGGGGCATACTTAAATAAATTAAAGGGCTGGTATGTTTGTTTTGGAACGTGTAAACTTCAGTAGGAAGTTGAACTGCAATAGACTCCTGATTAGTTTTACACTTCAAATTTTTTTTTGTTGGTTAAAGTTGTTTATGATCTACCTTTCTATGGATTTTATTTGGATAATGCTTTGATTGTCTAACCAGAATGATAAGGTAGGAATCTAACTATTTTAACTCCCCATGGATCTTTGTGTGTTGTGAGTGGGTTCATTAAATCAGTGCTTGTGGTTTTCGTAGTCGGGTTACTGCAATAGACCTATTGATCTCCTTCAGTTATATATTGTATCTTAGAAATCTAGAACCTAAATTGTGTGATCTATTATTGAGCAGAATGTTACTCAAGTCATGCATTAACTTAGATGAAGGACTAAAATAGATAATTTATTTTATGCTTTGGTTAATTTATGGGTAAGTTTGCTGAAGATCATGCGCTATGGAAATGGGATTTTAAGTGTATTAATTAAATGTAGCTCTATTATGGTTAGTGCTTTAACGAAGTCCTTGACTAGTTATTAATTAGATGGTCTAAAATAAAGGATGCATATGAGTTTATATATCCTTCGTTTACCTTCAGTTTAAATAGAGAACAAATTTCCATATTAAAAATTATGTTAATATCTATCTTTTGAAACTAAAGATTGGAATATATGTTCTTTTATTTTAGTTTTTTTAAAAGAAAAATGAAGTGATTATGTTTACTTAATGGAGAGTGAAGTATTGTGTATACTTTGCTTATCAATAAGTAGAGAAAAGTATTACTTATTTGGTTTAAATAGTTAATTTCTCGAATGCTTTATGAATTGAATATTATTTATATCTTTAATAGGAAAATATATAAATGTTTCATTAGTTATGTTTGGAAAAGTTAAATAAAAAAGTATTATGTTTAATTAATGTTTAGAGATAAGAATGGTTTATTTCTTCTTTATTTAGCCTCAATAAAAAAATGGTTTGATTGATAAGAGTATTGAAATTTTTGCAATGGGGCATGTTTTGATTTAAGATATGACTTTGAATATTTTATGTTTTATGGGACATGGAGTCCATTATGGAATATTATGGGGTATTTCATGAATTTATATAGGTGGATGTGGATTCCATCTGAATTAAGGAAAACATGGGATTTTCTTTGTCTTTATTTTATATAAATAAGTAGAAAGGAAAATAGCACTTCGATTTAGTTTTTATTAATGTATTGATGGAAAGAAAAAGTGAATGGTTATCTTTGTATATTTTATTGGGTGCAATGAAAATATATAAGTGCATTTAGGAATGCATAATCATTCTATGGAGTTGTCCTGATCCCTCACACCAAATACCACTTGTTGGAGCTCAAGTAACTCAGTGAAACAAATTGTGAATAGAAGAAAATTCTATTAAGTTTATACCAAGGTTTCTTTTGGATAAGAATATGTTGTATTTGGAAAGATTCAAAGAAAGAGATGTATTAAAGACTAGCCTTGGAACTGATGTTTTGATTATTGAAATATTATGTTATGAAAGGTTTTTTTAGTTAAATGTATTAGTTTGAAAGGACTGGATTATTGACGTTTAATGTATTGATGGATTTTTTTTACTTCAAATCTTTTAATAGAATAAGATCTAGTTATTCATAATATAGAAATATGGGTGTTTTTCTATATATGACAAATAAAATTAGAAGTAAATGATATTCATGATTACTATAAAAGTATTTTTCTTTTAATATGATTAATACTCTTGAATATGTTTTAGGAATGAACTATGCTTATGTTAATAAGTAAGGTGAATATGCTTTATTTTTATGCAAGAGAGAGAAAGAGAGAGAGAGAGAGAGAGAGAGAGTTAGTTAAGGTATTTTATGTTTTATCCTTTGGTTAGAGGTTTTTCGAAAGAGACTCTTAGTAGCCATGTCTAGAATTCCCTTTAATATGAAACCAATTCTGAGGTAGTTGCAAGGAGGCAACACCTAGGTTTCTTTTGCATTGGGTATTTCAAGTGGGGAACTCGAGTGTGATCAAAAGGGGGGTCTTTGGATAAGATTATAAGTGGTGTAGCTTGAATCTTGCTTCCATAACTGTGAAATTTTGGAATCCATATGCAAGGGATTAAGTGATGGTATTTTGAGCTGACGGGTTTAGGTGACCATGTGAATCTATATCACAAAGTGATAATCACCTTAACTAATACCATTGCAAATATTGGTAGTTAAGCACTAAATATTTTGTAGTTCCATCACTGAGGTGCAATTGACTAATCTTAAGGCATTATGCCTAGAAGTACCATCATAGACTAACATATGATTGGTAATGGAATTGGTGTCTCTCATCTCTAAATATTGAGAAGGGTTAATCTCAATGCTATGGTCAAGATATCTTACATTCATGGAGAATGTAAGAAATATGGGGTGACCATTTGAGGCATCCTTTATACCACGAAGATATACAAGGTAAACCCTAGAATCTATGGGAGGATGGCCTCTCTTGTCCACTTAAGAAACATCTGTAGTGTTATAATCTCAAAATATGGTAATGCCTTGTCAACTAGAATTCAGATGAAAGCATCTTTAGTGAACCTTGACTATGATATTTATTGGTGTTTAAAAAAAAATTCTCTCCCGAGTTGGTTAGATTTGGGTTGTTACAAGAAATTCCACTGGGATGGCACAACAAAATTTTAAAAAGCTACATAGAAAAGCAATTTCTTTCATTAGACTAAGTATAACAAACTATATAATTCTAAATGTGATAGAAGTACAGTCTGCTCAACATACGTGGAACAAGTTGGAGAGCATCTACGCTTCTAAGTCAATAGTGAACAAGTTAATATTACAAAAGAAGCTAACAAATCTTAATATTAAGGAGAGCAACAGGTTCTTAGACCACTTGAATGATTTTAATATTTTAATGAAGTAGCTAAACTCCACTAGTGATAAATGGAGTGATGAATATTAATGTCACGTACTGTTAATCAGCATCATAAGTGTTGCTCTTGACAAGTTACATATGGAGTCTGTATTTAGTGATCTATTGAATGAGAAGACAAGAAGGATATCTATTGGTGAAGCATCCACTCTAGAGGGCTATTTAGCATGTGGATGCTTAAAGAAAAGAGAAAAGAACAAATTGAGTGGGAGAAGCAAGTCTAGAGGTAAAAGAAAATTGTCCAGCATAAGGAAGAAAAATTTTAACAATGTGAAATGCTACTAATATCATAAAAGAGGGTATATCAAGTTTCATTGTCCCTTGTTGAAGAAGAAGAATGAAAAGGTAATAGAAGAAAATATAAATAATAAAGTTGTAGATGAAAACTCCTCTATGTTTCTTGTTTGTTCTTGTCTATCAATTGAAGGGTGTCTTGAAGACTAGATTATAGATGTAGATAGATAAAACACTTAAAGTATTATGTAGTAAAAATAGAGAAGAATATTTTTCTACTGAATTTGAAGATTTTTACAAGTAGAAAGGCATATCTAGACAGAAGACTACACCTTATTCTCCTGAATAGAATGGAGTAGCAAGGAGAATGAATAAAACACTACTTGTTAGAAATAGATTACTACTTCATTTGGATAATTTAAATGTACATTTCTTGGTACATACTTAGGACACAATATTACTTTAGGGGGAACTTATCTTATTACTACATACAATGTAATAAATGTACTAGTGTCAAAGTGCAAGTTGTACATGTGCAAGTTGTCCCTTGCACATCTAGGTAGTGTGTTGGCCAAGAAACTTATTTCCTATATAAATGACCATAGGCATAGAATAAATAAGTCATTGTGATATATAGTCATATAGACCAAAGTGGCATGATGTAGCAGTGTTATGTAGTATGATGGGGTGTAATATGCTCAATGCCCATTCTTGATATGTAGTTGTATTCATGGAGTGTTCATTTCCTCTATGGCTACTTTTGTAAATATTTCCATTATTTCTATTTATAGTATATTTTTAGTCATCTCGCAGATTACTTTATTTCATATTATTCTACATCTTGTGTTTGATATCTCCCATTACATGCTGCATCAAAAGCTAACAATGGTATCAAAGCCATGGCAGGTCAATATGGAAACCACCATTATTATTGACTCTGAGTTTTTTGACAACTTGACACATCATTGGACCAGTCATTCTCAAAAATATTCGAAAGAGTCTTGGTGATAAAATTAAGGAGAGCCACAATTAAGGACCGAATGAAATCTCAGATTTTGGAATACTGATATTGCATATGGCTAGACTCTTTCCATAATATTTCAAGGGAAAACTTGTGAATAATAGGACTCAACACTTGATACACTAGGTGATGAATCAACTAGTGAAGCCCATCTAAGAGATCTGGAGAAACTAACCTGAAGGTTTTTTAATTGTAGGGAATTATACTCAGATTATTGGGACACCTTCTACAGTAGAAATCTAGGATATTTCAACTTCATTGCATGAAGGACGGAGTGCCTTCACAGTGTAGATATTAGTTGTTGCAAGAGAAGATCACTACATAAGAAACTTTTGGAGCATAATTGCAGTGAAGTTTGGATATAGGAGATATCCATTGATAGATTGGAAACTTCATAAGAAGGAAAGGCCACAAAAGCCTTGATCCAAAAGAAAATTCCACAAAGACCTTGATCTAGAGGAAAATACCATGGAAGCCTTGAAGAGAAGGCCATAGAAGCCTTGAATAAAAGGCCATGGAAGCCTTAGTACTTAAGAGAATGCCACATAATCTTTGATCCTAAAAAAATCCAAGAGGGAGTATCTGATTCAGAAGTATATTTTAGTACTAATAACTTTGTTGCAAGAATAGGTAGATTCAGTGAGTAGGGAAAGCTTCCTACAAAAAGGTTAGGAAGAGTATCTTCTTTAGAATCAATCCATCACCTGAAGCAAATGAGATCAAGATAATATATCATTAACGAAGAAGTACTAGAAGAGTCCTGCTCAAATACAAAGGTAGCAGAATCAGATATCCAGGAGAAGATCTCACCACCAACACTTCTAGGAGCATAAGGTTGAAGATAAGGTCTCAAAGAAGACCATAAAGAGTTGCAATATCTTGGAGAGGCCTCTACGAGCATCTAGTAAAAGGCTTGGAGAGCCTTATTGAAAAAATCATCAAAGAAGTTCCAAGGAGAACTCATTGGAGAATTTCACTATTGGAGATAGTGAAAGATTTGGTACAATTATCACCATATGATAATAATCCCAAGAAGAAAAATTTTGTAAGGAGTGCTAAATATCAAAAGACCTCAAGACAATCAAAATCTTGAGAAGATCATTTTTGAAGTCAAAATTCAATAAGAATCTTGGAGGAAGATTCAGATAGAAGAAGTCGATCAAATCTAGGAGATTTGGAGATTAACTCTCACAGTAATAAGGAACCACTTTAGAATCAAAAATATCTTCTAATATACAAAAACAAGGAGACTACAAGAGGAGAAAAAACCACCAGAAACCTAGGCTCATGAAAGAGAGTTGGAGACCATATTTTAGTGAAGAAGAAGTTGTTCAAGGTAGCCTAAAGAGAGCTGCAAGATCTTACTCAAGACAAAAACTTGGTGATATTAGACACCAATATCTACATCCTTTACAGAAGTGGAGAAAAGGAATTTTAGAAAAAAGATAACCAACTATTGGTGCAAGTAAATTCATTAAGTGGATTACTTTTTAGATTTTTTTAAGCACCCTGATTGGAGTAAAGTTGTAAAAATGAGAGTTGAATTAAGAGTCTTCAAATGTGTAAAAATAAAGGATTCTTAAAGGTTCATTTGCACTTTAGGGGTTAATTATATTTTAGAGTTTAACTATCTATCGGCTACATATCATCTACTTTGGAAAGAAAATAAATACTAACCCCTATTACCTTGCTTATAAAGAAATTTTAAAATAATTCTTGAAGATTCATTTCAGATTATTCTTGATTAGTTGCAATAAATTATTTAAGTGCATTACTTTTGAGATTTTATTGGAGTGATAAGGTGAAATTGTCAGTGAAATATTATTAGATTTATTTTGAACTATTTCTCTCAAATATTATTATTTGTGTTTCATTAGAAGGGCACAAAATAGAATTTGTCAAAGGGTCTATAAAAACTGTTAATGTGGTATGACCTGCAACTTTGAAGTGGCCTAAGAAAGCCACAAAAATAGCTCAATCCTCCAAGAATTTGATAAGAATAGAACTGCCATAAGAGCATCAAAAGAAGCCTCAAACGAGACTTGGTGAATCTCAAGTTCAAATAACAAAAAAAGGTGTAGAAAAATAGCTTCTATTATATGGTTACAAGCTTGGATATATTTATAAAATATCCAAGCTAAAATAGGAAGTTATCTAATCTAGTGACAACCTCAAAACCCCTATATTGCACTCAATATTTTTCCAAAAAAATAGAATTTATGATCAACAAAGAGGAGTGCAACAAGGTCATCTTGTATTAAAACTATTGTACATGATATTGCACTATTTCTAATCTGGTTATACAGGGGAAGAAGGTAGATTCAAAGGTGCCAAAAAGACACTACTCTTGCTAGAAATACCATATAAAATCAACCATACGTAAGAAGCCATCCAAACCTAGCTCGAGAGTCATACAAAGGGCTCATACTCATCACATTCAAGAGAGTCGTACTTGCAAGATACATGTACAAAAGCGTGGAAGTACAAGGTTATTAAAGAATAAGAGAGTCTACCTAAGGAGGATAGAATTCAAATAAAAGGTAAAATAAAGTTGAAGCACCATTTTGAGTACTACTTACTCCATGTACATTTTTTGAAAGTGGTGCTCAAGGCCTCCATACTCATGCTCCATATCCCTACGAAATATTGTGCAGATGAATGAAGGCAGAGGAGGAGAATTGCAAGGCTAAAAATGTCTCAAAGGATCCATTCGAACCAGTAATAGGGTTTACATCCATGCAGAGAATAAAGTGACACTTATCACTCAAGGGAAACCCTAATGCTTGATTTAAGAGAGCGCTCATCTTCAAGGAGGAGTTACATGAACATCCTGGTGTATTTGGTGCATTAAATACACTTATCAAAAAGGAATACTGAGTGTTTCACTAAAGAACATAACACTCCTACGTTACAAGAAGGGATACAAAGCATTCATTGGCACCAAATTGTCCTCAAACGCTCAAAGGTAATGGGTGTGCCACTTGGTGCATAAGATATAGATCATACCCATTTAAGGATGTCAATGACCAAAGTCAAGTAGCATTCTTCGACGATAAAATTATACTCACGATGTTTGAGCAAAAAAGGGTCGAGTTGTAGTAGTCAAGAAGGTGTTCAAGCATTGAATGTTAAGGCAACCAAATTTAAGGGAAGAGACTTGAAAACACTAGATTTGGAACACATTAAACACAAAGCACTTCCATTGGAGGATACGTCCAAAGCATCCATGACATCTACATAAAATAGTAGTCAAAGCTTCTTTGAAATCAGCTTCGAACAATGCTTGAAGAAAGGTAAAATAATTTCCATTAATATGTGATTTATTTCCTTGGAGTTATAAGGGTTAAATAAAAGGAATTTATTTACATTGGAAGCCATATATCAAGGAAAATATTTTATCAAATCAAATCAAATATTTGCAATATAAAACCTAGGAGTAATAAGGTTTTCTACTTGGATAAATATTGAATATTTGTAAATATTAATTGTGATCTAATTTGTCCAAATATTAGGGATTCAAAAGGGCTACTACATCAAATCATTTAATTAGAAAATTAGATACACATAACCTAATTCCCAAAGGGTTGTTCATAAAGAGAGTTTTCTCATAGGTTGGATATTCATAAAATATTGTCTCATTCCTTTCAAAAGGAGACAAAATATCCAACATTATAACCTCTTTCAAATTTGGGAATAGTGCTTATTTCAATAGGAGTAATAATGGATAATAGGAATTGATTTTGGTATTCTACAAAACCTTACAAAATAAATCAATATTGAACTATAATTCTACAAAAAAAACTATATCATATCCATAGCATACTAGGGAGTCATAATGCATTCAAAAAACTTGGTAATATCAAGAATGCATCATAGATTATCAAGTTACAAAATATAATTTTTCCTCATAACCTAAAACTCCTTAGTAGTATATACTCACTTTATTTAGTAATAAGACAAAAAAAGGATTATTATATAGGTTTTATCAAATCAAGCTTATATTTATTCATTAGGTATCATATAGGGAGTCATAGGATAAACTCCAAAGATTCTTGCAAAATATAGAAGGATATATCATGGATGATATCTTGAGAAATACCTTCAATAATGAAGAACTACTGCATGAAGTAGAATACTACTCCCAAAACTTAATAGATACTCTTGAAGGATATGAGTACTTATCCATTAGTGACAAAGAGAAATTTTCCGTGTTTCTTAAAGAAGCTAAAGAAGGTAACTTCACAACATTGATTTTTTATCTTCATGATATTCTCTTCATAGCATGGTGGAATTTACAAAGATTGGTTATATTTTTACCATAAGAATGTTTGATGGTATATTTATCACTAATTATGTTTGTAATTGCTCAACACAAGGAGAAAGATAAAGAATAATATTATTGTGATGATAAACTAACTTGTCATGAAGCAAAAAATCTACCAGCACCAATGTAGAATTCCAAGAGAAGAAGAAGAAAAAGGAAGAAAGAACATTCTAAAAAGAAACCTGACATCATGAATACTGAACCAGTTGAACACATATAACAACCTGAATAAGCTCCAACTACAACTTACTTTGTATCATATGAAGACACATATTATCTACTGAACCTG
This sequence comes from Wollemia nobilis, assembly GCA_028583015.1. Lineage (NCBI taxonomy): Eukaryota > Viridiplantae > Streptophyta > Pinopsida > Araucariales > Araucariaceae > Wollemia > Wollemia nobilis. The sequence goes on along the minus strand of JAQPPZ010004583.1, from coordinate 33,705 downwards.
ATCATAGTAAACGGTGAAGAAGAATACAAATTCCATTATCCTATGGAAGAAGATCCACATTGAAGACTAAAGTCTTCAATATCCAAATAATGTAATACAGAGGGGTGTTATAAATAGACTATTACATCATTGGATAATGTAAATGTACCTTTCTTGGTACATACTTAGGACACTAGATTACTTTAGGAGGAAGTTATCTTGTTACTACATGCAATGTAATAAATGCACAAGTGTCAAAGTATAAGCTATAAATGTGCAAGCTATCCCTTGCACATCTAGGTAGATTATTGGCCAAGGAACTTATTTTCTATAGAAAGGTCCATAGGTATAAAATAGATATGTCATTATGAGATATAGTCATATAGACCAGAGTGGCATGATGTAGCAGTGTGATGTAGTGTGATGGGGTGTAATATGCTCAATACCCATTCTTGAGTTGTAGTTGTATTCATGGAGTGTTCCTTTCCTCAACAACTACTTTTGTAAACATCTTCATAATTTCTATTTATAGTGTACTTTCTGTCATATTGAAGATTTATTTTATTTTATATTATTTTGCATCTTGTGTGTGTTATCTCCCATTACATACTGCATCAAAATCTAACACTACTGGAGAATATAAGGAGCATGTTGTCATATGTAAAACTTAGTAAAGGGTTTTGGGTTGAAAAAATTTCAACTACCAGCTATTTGGTTAATTTATCACCATGCATTGCTTTGAATGACAAGACACTAAAAGAGGTCTAGAGTGGAAGAAAACCATCAATCTCTCACCTAAGCATTTTTGGTTGTGAGACCTTTATGCATATTCCTATTGAAAAGAGGAAAAATTTGGATGAAAAATCTAAGAAATGTATTCTTGTTGATTATGGAGAAGTTTTTGGAACAAAAAAATATAAATTATGGATTTCGAATGAATATATAAGTGTTTTTAGCAAAGATATGATTTTTAAAGAAACTAAGACAATTGAAAATATTCAGCAATAAGAATTACAACAACATTTGAAAGGGAAGGTTAGTGTGCATGAATAAATACACTATGACAAGTTATCCTTCAAGTGAAGCACATGCATACCCCTATCAACCTCAAAAAATAATATCATATGACATCAAATAATGTTTCTAGCCTACAAAGACCTGGTGAAGATCTACTTTTTTATGTGCTTGAAGAGGTGCATCAAGATGATCAATAAATTATGCAACCTAATTCTCCACCTTGTAGAGAAGAGGTCTAAGAATTAGTGGATCAATAGAGAAGAACTAGAAGAGAGAAACATATTTCCAATAATCTTAAATATTATTTCTATGGATTTGTAGTTGCTTGTGATGATTCTTTCACATTTGAATATGCCATGAATATTCCAAAGAAAGAGCATTGGAAGAAGGCCATGCGGGAAGAAATAGATTTGATGAAAAATAACCATGCATAGGATTTAGTTCAACAACCCATTGGAAGAATGATAGTAAGCAACAAATGGGTGTTCAAAAAGAAGTTAATGCCTGATGGGTCTGTATAAAGATACAAGGCCATATTGGTTGCAAAAGGGTTCTCTTAGATCCAATGTATAGATTTTTATAAAACTTATGCTCTCACTATGAAGTTATCTTCTACTAGAATTTTGCTTGCATATATTGTTGCTTTGATTTAGAGGTTGAAAAAATAGATGTAAAGACAACATTTCTACATGGAGATTTGATGGAGGAAATACACATGCAGAAACTTGAAGGTTTTGAATCAAGAGGTGCAGGTGTTATCTGTAGGTTGAAGAAATCCCTCTATGGATAGAAGTAGTCTCCTATAGAATTGTACCAGAAGTTTGATAGTTATGTGTTACACAATGGATTTTATTGTAACCCTAGAGATCCATGTGTGTATTACAAAATAGAAAGTAAAATCTTTGTAATTCTGGCTTTGTATGTGTATGACATCCTCCTAATTAGAAATAATAAACAACTGATTTCAAAAATTGAATTATTTCCAAAGAACTTTGATATGAAGGACTTGGGTCAAGAATGGAAATGCTAGGGTATTGATATTATCAGAGATCGCAAGAGAAGATAATTATGGCTTTCCCAAAAGATTACATTAACCAAATTTTGAAAGAATTTGAAATGTAGGACAATAAACCTACAAAAAAGCCTATCCAACCTGGAGTTAAATTATCTACAAAAATATGTCCAGCTATAGCTGAATAAAATGAGAGGATGAATAAAATTCCATATGTAGAGTTTGTGGGCTCATTGATGTATGCAATGGTATGTGCTAAGCTTGATATTGCTCATTGAAGAACACAAGCTTATACTGAGAGGGGGTGAACAATATAGCACCCACTTTTTACTTTCTTTCCAAAACAATATCAATTAGTGTCCTCAATTGCAATAACCAAATATAGCAGTGTGCATTAATAACATAGATAGCAATGGTAAGAAAGTGCACAAATAACCACACACAATTGAGACACAATATTTAACGTGGTTCCCCTAATGTAGGGTAATCCACAAGATAATATCCTTATAATATTTCACAAAGAAATAGGGATCCTTATCCCAATACAAATTATTTATTTGATCTGCTCAAAGCTAGGCTATCCTGATCTGCTCAGGTGGGCTCCACTTATCTACTCAGCTAGGGTATCCACTGATCTGCTCAGCTAGGATCTCCACTAATCTGCTCAGATAGGCTATCCATTGATCTTCTCAGCCAGGCTATCCACTAATCTACTCAGCTAGGCTCTCCACTGATCTACTCAGCTAGGCTATCCACTAATCTTCTCAGCTAGGCTATCCACTAATCTGCTCAGCTAGGCTCTCCATTGATATGCTCAGCTAGACTATCCACTAATCTACTTAGCTAGGCAACTGGTGTTGATGTGTTTTCTATTTCTATCCTATATTTGTCATAGCTCTCAACTCTACCTAAAAACCTTCTCATAAGGCTCAAACAATCCTGCTCAAATGTTGTTCCAAATTTATCTTCAAAGCCTTTATAAAAGGCTCAAACAATCCTGCTCAAATACTGTCCACAAATATGTCCCAAAAGCCTTCTCAAAGGCTCAACCAATCATGCACAAAAGCTGTCTCAAATATGTCCAAAAATTTTGTCCCAAAAGCCTTCTCAAAGGCTCAACCAATCATGCACAAAATTTGTCTCAAATCTATCCAAAAATTATGTCCCAAAAGCCTTCCCAAAGGCTCAACTAATCATGCACAAAAGTTGTCTCAAATCTGTCCAAAAATTTTGTCCCAAAAACCTTCCCAAAGGCTCAACCAATGACTCTCAAGTAGAACTCAAATCTCAACCACAAATCAACGAAGGCAAGGCTCAATGATGAAATCAAAAATGGATAACAAATGAATAATGATAATACTCAATAATGTGCTCAACAATGAATGGCAATGTACTCTCCAATGGATGACAATAATGATCCACAATGATCTCAATAATGTATGACAAATGATCTCTCAAATGGATGACAACAATGCTCAACAATGTACTCTCAAATGGATGACAACGATGCTCAATAATAATATCAACAATGTATGATAAATACTCTCTCAAATGGATGACAACAATGCTCAATAATGATCTCAAAAATGTATGACAAATACTCTCCCAAATGGAATCTCTTCAAGCAATAATAATGAGGACTTCAACCAACCAAGGACAATTTCCATAAGTGATAGCAATAGATTCTCAATAATATCTTCCTCACACAATGTCAATAAGCTCTCAAGAAATAAGCACAACTCCCTCAAGCAAAGAGCTCTCAAATAGCCAACAATGATGTCAAATGAAAGACAAATGTATCCACAAGTGACTAGCAAATTATCTCCTCAATGGTCTCAAATAGTGGCAATGTACTCAACAAGTAACCAACAATAATATCCTCAAAACAATAGCAAAAACCTCCTCAATAATGGCAATACTCTCAATGAACTCCACTAAAGCAATCATGGAACTCAAGCATCAATTTTATCCATAAAATTGATTTAATAATCCATCCACTTCCTCTTAATAGCCAAGGCACATAATCAAGCAATTTATCCTCAACTTCAAACCCTAAATAATGTGCATGTTTTCTAACTCAAGGTAGCAATTAACTAGTGTAGACACCAAAACAACACCAATCCGATTATGCGGCTACAAGCACTGATCGCATTGACACACACAGCCCCCAGGGCAGCCCTCAGAGGTTAAAAAGTGGTCCTAACCACTCTTACAATAGTTTTGGAAGGTCAAAAAGCAATTTGGCACCTTCAGGCACTTTGCTCCAAATCCGTCCCACCCCAGGATGAGTACAGACTAGAATTCGTTCCATCCAGGGATGATTTCCAATTTGTTCCTAGGTAGGGCGAATTCCAGGTTCAACGGGAAAAAAGACAAATCTTGACAAATGGTAGCTAAGGGCAGTCAATTAATGCCTCCTGCCTTGCATGCGCGTGTAGGTGAGCGGATTGAGCATTAGAGGATTGTTACAAGGGCAGTCATGAAGGCCCAAATCAGGGAGGAATCTCCTCCCTCATGGGAAGGCATGACTGCCACGTGGCACCCATGCATGCCCATCCAAAGAGACCCCTTGGGTCTATAAAATGGTGAGTTTCCTCACCCAAAAGGAGAACAAGTTTAGAGCATTTTGAGCAACGAAGTGCTGCCAATTTACTACCACACATTACCTTTGATTCACGTCTTCTACATCCTTGATCTCTTTTGCAAGGGAGGTCATTGGGTGGCTATTAGAAGCGCGAATCCGGATTCCAAAACCCGACATTTGACCACATTGCCCCACCAATTTTTTGACAACACCTAATAACAGGTTTTGGACCAATTCCAAGTGGATTGGTGCCGAAACAAAGCTCCAAAGGCGGGCGTCTTGCCTGCGGGCGCCCCGCACTACTACAGGTCTATTCGGCTCACCCCGAGATGATTAGGAATCTGTGGTAGATTTGTTTTCTATTACTTTTGCATTAGATTATATGTTGCTTAAATAGGTTGCATTTCAAGTTTCATCTCGTTTTGATCATTTTTGACCATGTTTCCATCATATTTTGTCTTCACTAACATGCAGGTGACATTGTCAAATTCTCGATGATCGAGGCCAAATTGGGGAAATCCGACCTTCTGGGTCTTCCCAAAATACCCCCATTTACCTAAAACCTAACTTTGTAGGTCACCTAGAGCTCCTGAAGTAGGACATTTGGAGCATTGCCCTTAACCACTTTGTTGCAGGTTTATCTGGCTCACCCCGGGATGAATTGCAGGTTTATCTGGCTCACCCTGGGACGAATAGAAATTCATGGAAGATTTCTCGAATGTTTTAATGGCAATGGCCCTCTGGTAATGTTCCCTGGTTTCTTTCAAATTTGTAGGTTATTTGGAGTCAGTTTATTTATCGATTTATTTAATCTTATGCATGCATCCTCCATTGTTTTTAGAGATCAAACGCTTTATCTTTGTCACAGGTGCTACTAATGGTTTTGTTGTTTCTTTGAACATAGGAGGAGCAGCAAGGAAGGAAGATTCATCAACACAAGCGGTAGCAACACTTTGGCCCACCCATTTTACATGTGGGCATGCGGAAGGAGGATCACTAGTCATGATTGTAACCGAAACCATGTTAACGCTCCTAGCCCCTAAAAAGGGAGGAGACGTCTTTGTAACCGATGTTAAAAGAGTATAAATAAAAAGGGTTGTGCTTTCTATACTTGTTTTTATTTCGTTTCAATTTGTCCCTTTTCTCTTATTTCATGCATTTCAATTTCTAGGATTTAAGCGTTAGCTTTTGTTTCGAATGCATCGCATTAGTTTTCCTTCTTAGCTTCTGGAATCTCGTGCTTTCAGTGGCGATCATGGTGGGACCCTGTCCCCTATTTTTTTAGATCAGGAAACTGATCAAAAATTGTTTTTCTTGCTTACAGGTACCAATTTTTTAAACTTGACTGTTGTTCGTTCTAGCCTATGGCGAATACAGGACTGGAATTCGTCTTATCTCAGGGACGAATACGAATTTGTCTCACCCTAGGACGAATTCTGTTCTGTTATTCGTCTCACCCGAGAGACGAATTTATGCTCTGTGCAGTTTCGGAGCCGAGAGTCGAGACAACCGATCTGGGCAGAGAAGAGGTAGGGATTTTTAACAGTCTCTGTCAAATTTTTTGTTTCTATTTTTTGTTTTCTGTTTTCTGTCCATTTTGCTTGCTTAGGGAAAGTTGTTGCTGCTTGTTTCATTTTTATTAAAAAGAACCCCACACACATCACGTGGCATTTTTAAACCAAGGAGCTGGTCGTAAAACCCCAGCCCTTGATCAAGACCAACGGTGGATTTCATCACCACCTTGGCTTGATTTTTTGCATCCATTACCCCGATTGCCACTGTTGCTAGACGTAAATCCTGATGAAAGCTGACCGAGTGTCGTCGGGGTGATTCCCAGTGCGCGAGGATAAGTCTTCTATGGTAGGTGTCATAAACAGGGCAATCCCCCTTCCGTATCGCCTATGTACCACATACCATCTGCTCTCACGTACCTATAGTTTCCCTCTCGTAAGGGCGGGTATATAGAGAGGTTGGTATATCGGCCTGGCAATGGTATATCGAAGGGGCGACCATTTATGGGAGTCATATGAGCCTTCATTTTGCATTTAAATGTTCTTTACAAAAACTTTCAAAATAAAACAAAACAAAAATCATCAAAACACACTAAAACTAGGTTTAGGACACACCATTAATCTTTAAACGAGATAATCATTGCTTTGCGTGTGTGTGTGTTCTTTTCTGCTTAGTGTAACATAAAAAAAGAGAGTCAAAAAAAAAATCATAAACAAAATATAAAATCTACGCATTTTGTAGAGAGGTATCACCATGGTATTCACCCGTAGCCAAGCCCAATCACGGGTGAACGCTGTGGAGAATGTCCAAGGGGGCACAAGTCGCCTCCGGTACAGCCCCAAGGATTTGGTCATACCACCTTGGCGGCCTGACACACAAGATAGTCCGCTTTGTGCCTTGATAGAATGAGGCTATAGGGGCACCCCTTTGAGGGGCACGCCCAATCAGCACAGCCCCTTTCAGGAAGATTCCATACATGTGGCACATAGTATAGATGGGAAAGCTCCCTTAGACACCCGCTATGAGTGGCCACCACACGATGAAGCGTTAGAATGGTAGGGGGTCCATAAGGAGGGGCCACATGATTATGCCATCCCTCCTTTACCCCCTCTTATTGTCAGAAACAACAGGACAAATCCAGAGCACAAGGCTCTTCAGGTGGGGCGAGCCAACTCCGCCCATCCCTTTTTCACTTATGAAAGGGAGCACGAGGAAGACCCCTACCTTCCTCAAGAGCAATATACAACGCGGGAGCAATGCGCCTCCGCACCTGCTAGCTATCAGGATCACCTACTGAGGCCAAAGCCTCAGGGGAATGCTACCACCCTCAACAGAGGGAGGCGACCTATAGAGATCTCGGATCACCACGACCGAGATAGATATGTAGGAGAGGCATCTAGCCCTTCTAGACATGAGACGATGGAACAAATTGTCTTAGAATTTGCCAAACATGTCACCCGCCAAGCGCAACTCACGCAGCTTGAGCAAGAGCGACAGTAGTTAGAGCAACTGTATCATCTAAAAAAAGAGGGCATTCAGCGCCAGAAGGATGAATTGCTCCAGAACACTATGCAGGCGAGGACTCCAACCCCTCGCATGCATAAGACAAAACATTATGAGAGGCACAACCCCTGGGTGCGAGATAGGTCTCCACGACCTTATCAAGCGCTGCCCCCAACGCCTCCTAGACCTGAGCGGGAGGCCACTCCTAGAACCAATGACGGGCGCCTTCCTCAGGCACCCACCCAGGTTTATGGGCCACCCTCAGAAATTCCTCAAGAAGCCTCTGAGGAATCTGAGCGAGAAGAAGAGCGGGATGAAATGCCATACCAAGGCATGGGGGGTGCTATCCGGCCACCCCTCCCAAGGCCCCAAGTTCCCTACAACCTGCAATGGGAACAAACCAAAGAGGAGGAGCTCAAATCCCTCGATACATGCAATGCGCTGCTAGAGCGCTTAGAGTCGGTAGAGACCAAGATTTTGGGGCCCCAAAAGCCCAACTTACATGAGGCTCCTTTCGAAGAGGATCAAACTCTGACCATAGAGCTACCTGATGTTGGGGTCTTCCATGTCTCAGAATCGCCAGATTCTGATGAGCCTGACTCACTGGTCGAAGATGAGTCAGAGTATGAGGTAGCACCATGGGACCCATTCGAATCTGACAGCAATCACTCACAAGTGATTCCCATGGATGACTATCAAGAGAGCTTAATGGCAATATTCCCCTTAGAGGCACCGATCGAGCAAGCGCCACCTCAAGGAAATCAGGTCCCCCTACGAAGAGCGAAACAACCCCATTGGGACCACATCAATTTGCTCGAGCAAGATGAGCCTAGCATGTCGTAGGTAGCTGTCGAAGCCAACGAAGTCCTTTGGATCTTCGACAGTGATTATGAAGATGAAATTGAGATGGAATATCTCAATCATGCGTGACAACACCATCACCCTATAAACATTGAAGAAATATTTGGACAACTAGGCATAAGGCTAGGGCATGAGTGGCGCATAAACCCAGTCCAGTGGAACCAACTGTTGAATCCACCACTTTGGGCACATAGAGAGCAACTTTCGCCCAGAGACCCCATAGCAACATCAATGCCGAGGGCAGACCCTATCCTCATATCCGCACATAGGGCCGATCCATTTGTGCCAATCCCTCCAGAGCCAGATTCAGAGCACAAAGATCATCAAGCTGGGGGTACCTCTATCCCTTGAAGAGCCATAGTTCAACCCAAAAAGCTCCAAGGATTACCGCAATCGCTTGGTCAACCCAAAAAGCTCCAAGGATTACCACAATCGCTTGGTCAACCCAAAAGCTCCAAGGATTATCATAATCGCTTGGTCATCCCAAAATGCTCCAAGGATTCTCATAATCCCTTGGTCAAACCAAAATGCCCCAAAGGTGTCCATAATCCCTTTGGTCAAAACCAAAGAAGCTCCAAGGATTCCTATAATCTCTTGGTCAAAACAAAAAGCCCCAAAGGTGTCCATAATCCCTTTGGTCAAAACCAAAAAGCTCCAAGGATTCCCATAATAACTTGGTCAAACCAAAAATGCCCCAAAGGTGTCCATAATCCCTTTGGTCAAACCAAAAATCTCCAAGGTCCCATAATCTCTTTGTCAACCCCAAAAGTCTCCAAGGATTCCCATAATCTCTTGGTCAACCCAAAAAGCTCCAAGGATTACCATAATCTCTTTGTCAAAACCAAAATCTCCAAGGATTCCCATAATCTCTTGGTCAACCCCAAAAGCTCCAAGGATTCTCGTAATCTCTTGGTCAAAATATAAAGTCTCCAAAGATGCCCATAATCCCTTTGGTCAACCCAAAAGCTCCAAGGATTCTCGCAATCGCTTGGTCACCATCAAGAAAATTCAAAAACAACAAAATCATCAAAATTACAAAAAAAATCTGCATCTCATTCTCATGCATACTTCAAAAATCAAAACACCACATAATAGCTGCATTAACCATCACATCCATACATTGCATATTTGTTGGTCATACAAGTCAAAGGCACCATAGACTGTCATTACTTGGCAAACCCACCACCTTTCACATTTTCCATTTTGCAAACAATCCACACAAAAATAAACGTCATTCACCATTTCGCCATATCATAAATCAGTTGTCGTCTAAATGTATCAAGAGTTTTCGTCATTCAGCTGTCTTTAGATTTCTAGCCAAGAGCTGTACAAAGTCAGAACAGATGTTACAAAGGTAGAGTCACACTTGAAATACACCTTGTTACGTAGCATCCCATCACAAGCTAAAACACATAAAACAACTCCCAAGTTGTGTCAACGAAAGATGAAACCTGTAAAGCAATTCAGGATACCAAATAGTGAAAAGGTTATCTTGCTCATCCCCCCGTGCGAATGACCCCAAGAATGCTGAGAGTTGGCAAAAGGACAAGAATCTTCCCTACCCAATTCCCCAAGAATCCCAAGTTCTCAAAAAGTTGCAAAACATCACAAAAATTTGCAAAAGTCAATACTCCAAAAATTGACATCAAATCCCACAAAGTGCATACAATAAAAAGCACAAGCAATAGTGATTCTCATCACTCCAAAATTCAAAATCCCTTGCTCAAAAGAAAGAAAAAACAAAAATAAACAGTGATTTTCATCACTATAAAAGAGCAAGTATCCCAATACAAATGAAGAAAAGAAGGGAGTCGAACTTGAATCCCTGGAACTCTCAGCATTCAAAAGGTCATGAGGTGAACCTCAGTACCGGTTTGGTGGATAGCCTATCGGTCACTGGTGGCAAACCTCCCGCATGACGATATATCTGTCACATTAACTTGTGTGCAGATCAATGTTTGCATGTGGATGAGCTAGCTTATGGTATCCTAGATCGCAAAACAGATTAATCTGACTAAATACAACAAAGGAGTTAGTGGAGCTAATTAGGTGATCCTCAGTACAGGTTTGGTTGAAAGCCCATCTGGCACTGGCGGTATCCTGACAAATACCACATAAACAAACTCAATTGCACACACAAGGATGTGAAATAACTTGGTCAAAAACAAGCACGATTCATACCTTGTTCAAAAATCTTGTAAGACAACAGTACAATCTTGGCTAGTTAGTTAAAACATCTGAGTCTCAAAAAAACTTAGCTACATTCTAAGCCAACTGTTGTATATAATCCATTCTTACATCACCATCAAAAAAAAAAAAAAGAGTATACAAAACAACATCTATACATAAAAAGTCATTTACCACAACAATCGCCTAGTACACAAAGCCATAAGTCCTATACAGTCTATGGTGCCAACGCCAAATTATCAACAAATCATTTCATCCATTCCATATGCATCTCATATAAATCAGAAACATTCGCATTCATCATACCATATGCATCCATCAAAGTAAATTAACATGCATCCATCAACATCAATCACTGTACATAAAATCAAATCACAACACGTGTATAAACAAAAACAAAGTCATCTATATATCATAAAATGCCCTCAGGCTACAATAATATGGTCCTCTGACCTCACAAAAAAAATCAAAAACAACAAAAACTGCATCCAAAATGCACCAAAAATAGTCATAAATCTGCCAAACAAAGGGGACTTTGCGCCTGATATTATTGGCATACAAAACCGATGTCGGGGTCACAAATTATCACTATCCTACTCCCTAAGAAGGCTACCATAGCCGGACCGCTCCACGGGAGGACGGATTTTTGACAATTTCATCCCCAAACAGCGTCACAAAAGGGTCAAAACCCACTCAAAAAAAACAAAAACAACAAAAACATCCAAAAAAAAAAAAAAATCAAAAACAACAAAAACACAAAAATACACCAAAAAAAAAAGCAATAAAAATTGTTCGAACAAAAGTGCTCTTGCACTTGACCTCTTGGCATAAAACACCGACGTCGGGGCCACAAATTATCACTATCCTACTCCCTAAGAAGGCTACCATAGCCGGACCGCTCCACGGGAGGACGGATTTTCGACAATTTCATCCCCAAACGGTGTCACCAAAAGGGTCAAAAACCCACTCAAAAACAACAAAAATCGTATCCAAAATACATCAAACAAAAGCAATAAAATTGCCAAACAAAGGTGCCTTTGCACTTGATATTCTTGGCATACAAAACCGACGTTGGGGTCACAAATTATCACTATCCTACTCCCTAAGAAGGCTACCATAGCCGTACTACTCCACGGGAGGACGGATTTTCGACAATTTCAATCCCCAAATGGCCTCACAAAAAATCAAAAACAACAAAAACATCACAAAAATGCAACAAAAAGAGCAATAAAATTGTCGGATAAAAGTGCTTTTGCACTTGACCTCCTTGGCAAAGAAAACTGATGTCGGGGTCACAAATTGTCACTATCCTACTCCCTAAGAAGGCTACCATAGCCGGACCGCTCCACGGGAGGACGGATTTTCACCAATTCTCCCCTGCATCACAAACCAAACCAAAAATTCAAAAGCCCTCCCCTTCTTCATCAAAAATTCTCACATTTTATCCTACTCCCTAAGAAGGCTACCATAGCCGGACCGCTCAATGGGAGGTAGGATTTTTGCCAACTTTAACCCCAAACGACGTCGCCAAAAAGGGTTAATAACCCACCAAAAATAGGTCCAAATGTTGGGAGACTGCTTAAGCATTCAACGAAAAACATCTGAAGGCACCCTCACCTAAGTCATCTTGGGTCAAGCGACTCGTCGCTTTTCTCATGGCAGGTCATTCCCTCATCGATTCGTCGCTTGAGGGGGTAGTCACACTTAGTCACCAATCAACAAATACACACCCAATCAAGGCAATGGCATGCATTCAAAGAATCATTGACAAAGACAATCACGCTCCTGCTTGGGGCAGCAAACAAGCAATAATCACAAGTTGATCAAACACTTGGCATTCGTGAATCATGAACTCAAGGTTCCCACAGACAAAAGGTTGCGCCCTTTGCCTATTCATGACTGATCAATGTCCAAGCTCAAGTCACACCTCACCAAAATAGGTTAATACTTGAAATCAAATTCCTTAGCTCGTCAAAAGCAAGGATTCAAGAATGCATGCCCTTTCCATGCTTGGGGCATCAAGAGTTGGTTAGGTTACTAAGAAATCCTAATCATTAGTGCTTTGGTTATCTATTTTTGCTCAGCACTGCGTCACCCATAGCGCTTTCCAAAAAGGGGCATCTGTAGACACCAAAACAACACCAATCCGATTATGTGACTGCAAACACTGATCGCATTGACACACACAGCCCCCAGGGCAGCCCTCAAAGGTTAAAAAGTGGTCCTAACCACTCTTACAACAATTTTGGAAGGTCAGAAAGCAATTTGGCACCTTCAGGCACTCTGCTCCAAATTCGTCCCACCCCGGGACGAGTACAGACTAGAATTCGTTCCATCCAGGGACGAATTCCAATTCGTTCCTGGGTAGGGCGAATTCTAGGTTCAACGGGAAAAAAGAAAAATCTTGACAAATGGCAGCTAAGGGCAGTCAATTAATGCCTCCTGCCTTGCATGCGCGTGTAGGTGAGCAGGATTGAGCATTAGAGGATTGTTACAAGGGCAGTCATGAAGGCCCAAATCAGGGAGGAATCTCCTCCCTCATGGGAAGGCATGACTGCCACATGGCGCCCATGCATGCCCATCCAAAGAGACCCCTTGGGTCTATAAAATGGTGAGTTTCCTCACCCAAAAGGAGAACAAGTTTAGAGCATTTTGAGCAACGAAGTGCTGCCAATTTACTACCACACATCACCTTTGATTCACGCCTTCTACATCCTTGATCTCTTTTGCAAGGGAGGTCATTGGGTGGCTATTGGAAGCGCGAATCCGAATTCCAAAACCTGACATTTGACCACATTGCCCCACCAATTTTCCAACAACACTTAATAACAGGTTTTGGACCAATTCCAAGTGGATTGGTGCCGAAACAAAGCTCCAACGGTGGGCGTCTTGCCCGCGGGCGCCCCCCGCACTGCTACAGGTCTATTCGGCTCACCCCGAGATGTTTAGGAATCTGTGGCAGATTTGTTTTCTGTTACTTTTGCATTAGATTAGATGTTGTTTAAATAGGTTGCATTTCAAGTTTCATCTCGTTTTGATCATTTTTGACCATGTTTCCATCATATTGTGTCTTCACTAACATGCAGGTGACATTGTCAAATTCCCGGTGACCGAGGCCGAATTGGGGAAATCCGACCTTCTGGGTCTTCCCAAAATACCCCCATTTACCTAAACCCTAACTTTGCAGGTCACCTAGAGCTCCCAGAGTAGGACATTTGGAGCAGTGCCCTTAACCACTTTAGTTGCAGGTTTATCTGGCTCACCCCGGGACGAATACAATTTTGTTGCAGGTTTATCTGGCTCACCCCGAGACGAATAGAAATTCATGACAGATTTCTTGACTGTTTTAATGGCAGTGGCCCTCTGGTAATGTTCCCATGCCTCTGTAAAAGTCTCAGGTCATTTGGAGTCAGTTTACTTATCGCTTTATTTAATCTTATGCATGCATCCTCCATTGTTTTTAGAGATCAAATGCTTTATCTTTGTCACAGGTGCTACTAACGGTTTTGTTGTTTCTTTGAATGCAGGAGGAGCAGCAAGGAAGGAATATTCATCGACACAAGCGGTGGCAACACTTTGGCCCGCCCGTTTTACATGTGGGCACGTGGAAGGAGGATCACTAGTCCATGATTGTAACCGAAACCATGTTAACGCTCCTAGCCCCTAAAAATGGAGGAGACGTCTTTGTAACCGATGTTAAAAGAGTATAAATAAAAAGGGTTGTGCTTTCTATACTTGTTTTAATTTCGTTTCAATTCGTCCCTTTTCTCTTATTTCATGCATTTCAATTTCTAGGATTTAAGCGTTAGCTTTTGTTTCGAATGCATCGCATATTAGTGGTTCCTTTTTAGCTTCCGAAATCTCGTGCTTTCAACTAGGTCTCAAGTTCCTAGTTTAATTTCATAATTAAACCATGCACTAGGACATATAACAAGTTCAACATTTTTCAACCTTATGACTCCCTAATTTCATTAACACATACAACAAGCACCTATGTTTTTATTTTTAATTCCACACCTTATAACTCCACATACAACAATCACAAATATTTATTTCCACACCTTATATCTCCCTAATCACACATAGCAATAACAAATATTTAATTCTACACCTTATAACTCCCTAAGTACATTAACACATACAACAAGCATTTAATTCCCTAAACTCCTTATGACTCCCTAGTTATCACATAAATAATTTTAATGCACCAAAACTTTGGTAATAACAAATATTACCATGCACTATAGATAAATACCTTTATTCGAAATTTGTTGCCTTCACAACCTTTGAAATTGATAATGCCTTTGCCAAAAATCAATGCGCCTTCACACCTTCGAAATCGGCAATGCCTTGCCAAAAATCAATGCGCCTTCACACCTTCACGTCAGTTGAACTCTGTTCTTCTCTCCTAGTGTTATGAGGCACTCACCACATGGGTGCCAGCCCACGTTGGGATATTAATCCCAAACACCCAGCTTTTCCTGCGCTTCAAATCTGAAATCCTAAATTACCTTTCTCAGTAAAATGCTTTACCCCTTGCGGGATTCGAACAGCGAACCTGCCTTGTGCAAAGTTCGTGTTTTTCCAACAGTGCTAAGGAGTCCTCCATGATGTCACTTTCCCACATTGTTTACTTGACCTTACTCTCAAATCAAAATTTATTTATCCTTCTTTCTTCGTTGCTCCCCTTTCGACGACTCTCTCTCATGCGCTATATCAAGTCTTATATAAACAAAGGTTTTTCACCTTTTATTTATATGCACCTCCATGCCTTCGAATGACATCGGCTAACTTTATTAATCTTCCCAACCTTTGCATATCGACGGATAATGTAATTCAACTTTAGACCTTAGAATTATTAAATAAAAATTTAATAATTCACCTCTTAAATTTGAATTGGGATATCTCCTTCATTCTTTTGAATTTCGCCATGAAACTTTTTGCACCTAGGTTTTATTGGAAAACCTTTTCATCCATCATAATTTGGATAATTCTTAGCATAGTGGTTTTAATAGTGGTTTTAATGAAAACCCTTTCCAATGGTTTTAATGAAAACCCTTTTCGTTGGTTTTATTAAAAAACCTTTCTATCAGTTTTAATAAAATCCCTTGTCGTATCCTTGTTGTCCAAAATATCATAAATGATTATTTATGAAGTGCTTTTGCCACCAAAACTCAATGTGATCCATGTGACATCAATGACAACACAAAATAACTCAAATTGATAACAATCTCCCCCTTTGTCATTGATGGCAACACCTCTAATGCAAATCACCACAATCATTGCAAAAGCCATTTCTAAAAATCAAAGCTACTCCTCATGACTCAATACTCTATATGGAAGTTTCTCCCCATATCTCAATGTTCTCTTTGGAGGTTGCTCCCCCTATCTCAATGCTCTCTTTGGAGGCTTCTCCCCCTAACTCAATGCTCTCCCCCTTACTCAAAACTCTCCCACTTTGACATCAATGGAAAAAGGGAAATCTATGGGGCTAAAAGATATGACTCTTAATCTTAACCCCCCTACCACCTTATCTCTTGAGGTGATTAATTTTGGGGTGGGAGTACATTTAGTCCCATCTTACATTGTTCCTTTCCTTTGTCAACTTCCTTCCACATCTTTCTGAAATCCTTTTATTGATGAGTTACTTGATCTTCTTGTCTTGAACCTGTTTGGAATTGAGTCCTACATCATCTTGCAATATGTCAAAATTTATTTATTGCAATTAAAACACTTGATATAGTAGCCTTTGAATGGTGCCCATATCCTAAATTATTTCTTGAAATCATTTCCATATCCATTCCTTTCCTGAATCCTGTATTGTGAAGCTTTGTTTCCATAATCATTATGACCATGACCTCTTAATTATGTAGCTCTAAAACCAAAACCATGTTGCTCATTTTATTTGCACTGAGAAGCTCTATGACCAATCTTGTTGCATAAGAAGCAATATCCCTAAAAACCATATCTTCTTCCTTTGAATATCCTTCTAGTGAAATCAAACTTTTTATGTGATCCATAGACCCTTTCTTGACCATTATCCTTGTGATCATCTTTGACTTGTGCATTGTATCCTTGATCCTTCTTTGTGGTATCCAAATATTCTTCCTTAACTTCTTCCTTGCTTTCTTCTTCAAGAATTTATTTGCCTCTTGAACTTGATTCACCTATCTCAAAACAAGATCCAAACTGGATATTTGGAGCCATAGGAGCTTTGGAATTTTCTTCATGAATCTTAGGTGCTTCCTTGCTTTCATCTTTTAGAACTTTATTTCATTTTGAGTGCGACTTTTCTTGGAAATGAGATACAACCTTAAAATATGTTTCCACTCTTTTTTGAACCTTTTCATCTAATGTGTCATGTCTTTCCATCATTACCCTTAGTTCTTCATTCATACTTTCCTCTATCCTTTTTGCATCTTGAAGCTCATCTCTTAGATCACTAATTGTCTAAAGTAGTTCTTCTCTAATTTTGACATCTGTTTGAATCTTGTTTTCAAGATTCCTAATTTCTTCTTTTAGCCTTTTGACTTCTGATTTTTGTTTTCTTGGCTCATCCTCTTCTTCATCATCAATGCTACTGGAATTGTCACTAGAACTACTGCTAGAACTATTACTGGAACTGTTGCTTTCTTTTTCCACAAATAAACTTTTCCTGTTGCAATTGTTGTAGTACGTGCAATCATCATCTAAATACCCAAAGTCTCCGTATATGAAGCATTTTAGTATTTTTAGACCCTTCTTGTACCTATTTTATTGCTCAATGGCTATAGCAAGCTCTTTATTTCGTTCTTCGATATATATCCTCTTCTTTAACTTCAATACCTAAGAGTAGGTATTCTTGTCTTTCTTCACTTATTCCAAAGAATGTACAATCTTCTTCATCTTCACTATCATTGAGATCATTATCTTCTTCTATAGCAAACAAACTCTCATGAATTCTTTGACTATGTTTGTTTCCTTGATATGTTATTTCATCTTCACTATCATTGAAGCCATTGCAATATCTTGATCTGTGATATTTTTGGCCACACACAAAGCATTGTTCTCTTTCACCTTCTATTCCTAGGAATAGAAGTTTTTCCTTTTCATCATCTGAATTGTCTCTATCGCTATGATCTAAGCTATCATTTGCTTCTTCAATGTAGAAAGTTTTCTTTGTCTTACGAAAACTTTTCTTCTTCTCATGCTTTCTTTGCTTGTACTTGTCATCTTTGTCATGCTTATGCTTTCCTTCTTTTCTTTTGTGACTCTATTTTTCATCATCACTGTTTTCTTCATCTGGACACTTGTTTGCATAGTGACCATAATCACCACACTTGTAGCATTTGACTTTCTTCATATCCCTGTAATTCCTTTAGTCCTTTTTCCTTTTGATGAAGTTAGCTTCCTCATCATTATCTGAAACTCTATCTGTCTCTGGATATTTCCATTTCTTTTTCTCTGAATCCTTGAATGCAATTTCTTTCATTGGAGCCTAATTATTATCTATCTTCATCTCATAAGATGTGAGAGTTCCTTGTAGTTCTTCCATCGTCATTTTTTTGATATTCATTGTTTTTTCTATCATTGAAACATTTGCATCATAATTCATGGGAAGTGATCTAAAAACCTTTTGATTAACATATGATTCCTTCATCTCAAATCCTAGGCCTCTCATGATGTTAGCAATCTCGTCAACTCGAAGTAAAAATTTTGCAATATCTTCAAAATCTTTCATTTTCAATTCCTCGAATCTTCTTCTATGAGTTTGTATTTTTGCCAACTTTACCTTGGAATCTCCTTCATAGGTATTTCGCAACTTGGTCCACATTTCATTAGCTACGTTACATACCATGACCTTTGCAAAATTTATCTCACGAAGCCCACTCAGAATACAATTCATTGCCTTTGCATTGATATCAACTAATTTCCTGATAGTTTCATCTATCTCAGGATCACCTTCAACCTTATACTCTTTTGCAACCATCTGCCATACCTCATATACCTATGATATCAAATAGTTATTCATTCTCATGCTCCAAAAAGCATAATTATTATCGTCAAACAGTGGAGCTTTACTTGTAGATGATCCATTTTGTGAGGCCATCTGTGTTCTTGTAGAATCTGCCCTCAAGTTGTTAGCCTTCCTGAAAGAACCCACTTTGATACCAATTGAAGAACACAAGCTTATACTAAGAGGGGGGGTGAACAGTATAGCGCCCACTTTTTACTTTCTTTCCAAACCAATATCAATTAGTGTCCTCAATTGCAATAACCAAATATAATAGTGTGCATTAATAACATAGATAGCAATGGTAAGCAAGTGCACAAAACACCACACACAATTGAGACACAATATTTAACATGGTTCCTCCAATGTGGGGTAGTCCACAAGATAATCTCCTTATAATATTTTACAAATAAATAGGGATCCTTATCCCAATACAAATGATTACTTTGATCTGCTCAAAGCTAGGTTGTCCTGATCTACTCAGGTGGGTTCCATTGATCTGCTCATCTAGGTTATCCACTCATCTGCTCAGCTAGGCTATCCACTCATCTACTCAGCTAGGCTCTCCATTGATCTGCTTAGCTAGGCTATCCACTGATCTTCTCAGCTAGGCTATCCATTGATCTTCTCAGCCAGGCTCTCCATTGATCTACTCAACTAGGCTATCCACTGATCTACTCAACTAGGCTATCCATTGATCTGCTCAGCTAGGCTCTCCACTGATCTGCTTAGCTAGGCTATCCACTGATCTGCTCAGGTAGGCAACTGGTGTTGATGTGTTTTTTGTTTCTATCCTATCTCTGTCATAACTCTCAACTCTACCTCAAAGCCTTCTCATAAGGCTCAAACAATCCTGCTCAAATGTTGTCCCAAATCTATCCTCAAAGCCTTCACAAAAGGCTCAAATAATCCTGCTCAAATGTTATCCCAAATATGTCCACAAATCTATCCCAAAAGCCTTCTCAAAGGCTCAACCAATCATGCACAAAATTTATCTCAAATATAACCAAAAATTATGTCCCAAAAACCTTCATAAAGACTCAACCAATCATGCACAAAAGCTGTATTAAATCTGTCTAGAAATTTTTTCCCAAAATCCTTCCCAAAGGCTCAACCAATCATGCACAAAAGTTGTCTCAAATATATCTATAAATTATGTCCCAAAAGCCTTTCCAAAGGCTCAACCAATGACTCTCAAGTAGAACTCAAATCTCAACCACAAATCAATGAAGGCAAGGCTCAATGATGAACTCAACAATGGATAACAAATGAATGATGACAATACTCAACAATGTGCTCAACAATGAATGGCAATGTACTCTTCAATAGATGACAACAATGATCCCAATAATGTATGAAAAATTATCTCTCAAATGGACGACAACAATGCTCAACAATGTACTGTCAAATAAATGACAACAATGCTCAATAATGATCTCAATAATGTATGATAAATACTCTCTCAAATGGATGACAACAATGCTCAACAATGATCTCAACAATGTATGATAAATACTCTCTCAAATGGAATCTCTTCAAGCAATAATAATGATGACTTCAACCAACCAAGGATAATCTCCACAAGTGATAGCAATATATTCTCAATAATATCTTCCTCATGCAATGTCAATAAGCTCTCAAGAAATAAACACAAGTCCCTCAAGCAAAGAGCTTTGAAATAGCCAACAATGATCTCCTCAAATGAAAGATAAATGTATCCACAAGTGACTAGAAAATTATCTCCTCAATGGTATCAAATAGTGGCAATGTACTCAATAAGTAACCAACAATAATCTCCTCAAAATAATAGAAAATACCTCCTCAATAATGACAATACTCTCAATGAACTCCACTAAAGCAATCATGGAACTCAAGCATCAATTTTATTCATAAAATTGATTTTCTAATCCATCCACTTCCTCTCAATAGCCAAGACACATAATCAAGCAATTTTTCTTCAACTTCAAACCCTAACTCATGTGCATGTCTTCTAACTCAAGGTAGAAATTAACTAGGTCTCAAGTTCCTAGTTTAATTTCATAATTAAATCATGCACTAGGACATATAACAAGTTCAACATTTTTCAACCTTATGACTCCCTAATTTCATTAACACATACAACAAGCACCTATGCTTTTATTTTTAATTCCACACCTTATAACTCCACATACAACTATCACAAATATTTATTTCTGCACCTTATATCTCCCTAATCACACACAACAATAACAAATATTTAATTCTACACCTTATAACTCCCTAGGTACATTAACACATACAACAAGCATTTATTTCCCTAAACTCCTTATGACTCCCTAGTTATCACAGAAATAATTTTAATGCACCAAAACTTTGGTAATAAAAAATATTACCATGCATTGGAGATAAATACCTTTATTCAAAATTTGCTACCTTCACAACCTTTGAAATCGATAATGCCTTTGCCAAAAATCAATGCGCCTTCACACCTTAGAAATCGTCAATGCCTTACCAAAAATCAATGCGCCTTCACACCTTCACAGGAGTCGAAATATGTTCCTCTCACCTAGCGTTGTGAGGCACTCACCACGTGGGCGCCAGCCCATGTTGGGATATTAATCCCAAACACCCAGCTTGTCCTGCGCTTCGAATCTAAAACTCAAATTGCCTTTCTCAGCAAAATACTTTACCCCTGGTGGGATTTGAACAACGAACCTACCTTGTGCAAAGTTCGTGCGCTACCAACTGTGCTAAGGAGTCCTTCGTAACATCACTTTCTCATGCTTTTTACTTGAACTTGCTCTCAAATCAAAAGTTATTTATCCTTCTTTCTTCGCTGCTCCCTTTTCGACGACTCTCTCATGTGCTATATCAAGTCTTAAATAAAAAAAGGTTTTTCACCTTTTATTTATATGCAAATCCATGCCTTCGAATGATGTCGGCTAAATTTATTAATCTCCCCAACCTTTGCACGTCGGCGGATAATGTAAATAAAAATTTAATAATTCACCTCTTAGCTTTGAATTGGGATATCTCCTTCATTCTTTTGAATTTCGCCATGAAACGTTTTGCACATAGGTTTTATTGGAAAAAATTTTCATCCATCATAATTTGGAGAAGTCTTAGCATAGTTGTTTTAATGAAAAACCTTTTCCAATGGTTTTAATGAAAATCCTTTTCGTTGGTTTTATTAAAAAATATTTTTGTCGGTTTTAATAAAAAACCTTTCCGTCGGGTTTAATAAAAACCCTTACCGTTGGTTTTAATAAAAACCTTCACCATTGGTTTTAATAAAAACCATTAATATAATATTTAAAAAACTAAATATTATATGCCTCTTGTGCCACAAAACCTTGTATATCCTTGCTCTTCAAAATGTCATAAATGATTATTTATGAAGTGCTTTTGCCACCAAAACTCAATGTGATCAATGTGACATCAATGACAACACAAAATAACTCAAATTGCCAACACTCATGTTGTTAATATGATTAACAAATATATGTCCAATCCTAGAAAGCAAAATTTGACTACTATAAAAAGAATTTTTAGATATTTGTAGGGTACTAAATATCATGTTTTATGTTATCAACCCAAGAAGAATGAAGAGTCTTGTTTGCAAGGGCATGTTGATGCAGATTGGACAGGTGAATTGGACATTTGTAAGTAAACATGAGGACATGTCTTCATTTTGTATGTGTTATGACCCTTCCTTGGCAAACTTATTTATATGATAAAGTTATGAGTTGGTATATTTTATTATTGATAAGATGTATGACTAGTTCATGTTTAATTTTTGCAAATATCTATTTTATGAAACAATATGATGCTTCTAATTGATTTATACTTTTGGAGGAACAAGCTTTCTCATGGGTGGAAGAAATAATTAACCATTGAGAATGGGATACCATAAGAAAGGGAAATGATGTGATGATTTATTCATCGAACAACTCGAAGCAACATGGATGAATGCTCTTTTCATGTAGTTGCATATCATGATTTGCATGAGTAAAATATACCAAGTTTAAGATGAAACTTATTTGTTGCATGATAGTCTTCTTTTAGATGAAATTAAAGAGATTCATTGCAAAGAAGAATAAATGTTTAATTTTATTTTTTCTTCTTTAAAAAAACACATATAAAAGATTTATATTTTGATTGACATTATTTTTTTAGCATTAATAAAGAAAGATTATTATGCTTGCTTGAATTCAATAATGATTCATTATTATTTTCCTTGATGATTCTTTTTTTTGTCTATTATGGAAAAGAAGAGTTACTATTTGAAGGAAAATTTTACTAAATGAGAACTTAATGAGCTTGTGTTTGGTTATAGAAATATTGTTTTGCCTCATGGTGAGCTTGTTGCTAATTTAGCAATCAAAGAAAATAATAATAATTAAGTCTCATGATATGACTTTGATAAGAACTTTGATAAAAACTCTTGTAAAAGTTATACTATGATTTCCAAGTAGGCTTTGAAAGCTTGTTTTTATGGTTTGGAAGCTTGAAGCGTTGTTTCATTTAATTTTAGCTTATTTTGATGCATAACATTGACTGTATGACTATGTTGGGCTGAAAGCTTTCCTTCTAATGTAAATAAAAGAGAAAACATTTTATATTCGTACATTTCAGCTTGTTGTGTGACCGATGCATTGTCTAGTTTGGATATATGATCTCTTTTTTGAAATATATCTTGGCATATGGTTTCTTCTATCTCTATATTTTTTTAGGTTCAGGAACTTATTGCTTAAAAAACCTGTCTTCTAAAAGTGGTCTAATAAATTTTTTTGAAGATTATAACCTTACGAGTGCATTTAGTTGATAGTCTTGAAGCCTGAGAAATAATATAACCAGGGGTAATTATGTATTATATTTATGTCAATTTTATTATGTTATCTATAAATATTTAGGGATTGCGGCAATGGTAAATTTACACTGGAAACTTGATAGAGTTTTGTGGTGAAAATATTGTAGAATATATTTTGTTATCTCTAAATATTAAGTAATTGACTGTGATATTTTTTTTTTTCTGGAAGCATGTTGATGTGATTTAATTAAAACCTAAATTAATTAGATGTGGGATTTCCAATTTTATAGTGAAGGGATTATGGGATCCCTTAAAGATTAAGAAAATGTTGCTTGTGTTTTTTATTTTTACTGTGATACGTGGAGCCACTGGTTATGAAATAAATTATGGGATTTCCTTTAGGATTTAAAAAAATAAAATGCTTTATAAAGTAGAGAGCATGCTTATATTTACAATATATTAGAAAGAATATATTAGAATATGTCTTGGCTTACTTTAAATTATTGCATGCAATGGAAAAGAAAATATATGCATTTAGGAATACACTCTCATGCCAAGAGTTGTTTCTAATCCCTTAACACATATCTTTTTCCTTGGGATAATAAGAGAACCTTAAGATGGTGGGACTTATGAAACACATGAGTAAAGGATAGAAGAAAGAGATTCTTCTACCTTTTTTTAGTCAATGTTTGGAATGGACTTTGTACGTATTGTATTTTCTTTTGTTTATAAGATAGTGGTATGTATTCTTTGTAATAAATATTTTTATTAGAATTCTCTTGGATGGAGAGAATTTCTTGGACACTATCTAGTTGATGAATTTTATGTTAAAGAAAGTCAATGACGTTCAAATAGATTTGATCTAACAAGTCATATGTCATTATCTAATTATGTTATTGTAAAAAGTATTATTAATTTTTATTTTTGGCAAAAAATATGGAAAGAGATGATATTTATGTTGGTTAAGTATGAGTATTTCAGATGTATGCATGAGATATTTTATTCATTGATGAGGTGAATGGACCCTAGTGGAATAAGAAGAAATATTATTATTAAGTTCTTCCTTTTAAGCATAGTGTTAGAATATACCTTTAATGCGTCATAAAGGATCTTGATGGTGTATCAAACTTGATTATCAAAGAAGAATAGAGTTCATATACGAAAAAGTGTTAAGTCTCTTTAGAAAATAATACATTTTGGGTTAGGGTTGAACCTAGCTCTCTCTTACAGAATAATCTTAAGAATACAATTTCCTAAAGTAGTTTTTGGGTGCATAAATCGTTAGAAGACTCACAATGAGCACTTCTCAATGGAGGATCTTTGAGAATTCTTTCAAATACGATAGATCTTTGAAACAAAAATAGGGGATGTAACTTGGATTATCCTTCCATCCACGGAAGATTGGATCTCATTGTTGTTAAGGGTTTTGTGATGGAACCATGGCAAGTAGGCTTAAGGGTTTCTTGTATGTTATTTGTGTTTAGTAGATATCCCTTAGATATCTCATCAGGTAGATGGAAATTAACTAAGTTCAGGGTGGTTAGAGATTCACCGCAGAGGTGTAATCATCTAGATTTAAAGGGTTTGCGGTTAATATATGTTACTTCATAAAAAGTAGTTGAGGAAGAATTAGTAAATTTATGCCATGTTTGAAGTTAGCAGTATATAAAAAATGAAGATTTAATTATTTGTAACCCATGGAATAGGGTTTAGAGAGAGATCTATTGATGGAAAGGATAGCTCATCGTAGAGATGAGATGGACAGTCTAAAACTAACACGCTTAATGCACCTACATAGATGAAATTACACACGTTGTAAATACTGGCATACCCTTTTGACAGACTGAAAGAGATAAGCTAGCTCATTGTAAGAATGAGATCAATAGCTTAATCTTGCACTACACCTAGTACACTTACATAGATAGACATTTGTAAGTTTAGAGATGGGTGTACCTCATGACAAGTCTAAAAGGGTTGATTTGGTTAATCATGGATATGGGTCGAATAACTTAGTTAGGTATCACTAAGGTCTTTAGCCGAACTTTAGAAAAAGTCCTTGTTAAGTAGGATTGGGCCAATCCCTAACAAGTACATGTGTATAGTTGGATAAAAAAAATTACTCATGAATAGGATGAAAATTAGGATGGAGAATTTTGGGTTATGACAGTATGGTGGTGTAGTGACCTAAAGGATTAAAAAGTAAACTATTTTAGCTTTATCAAGTGTTGAAGCAGAATATATAGTTGCAACTGATGTTGCAAAAGAAATTGTTTGGTTGATGAGGTTGTGCAAAGTTCTGCATTTGCACCAAGAATATGTTGGAATAAAATATAATAGCCAAAGTATATTAGCTCTTGCATATTCTTCATATTTTCATAAAAGGACAAAATACATTGCAGTGAGATATCATTTTGTGCATGATATAGTCGAGAGTGGAATGACAAACCTAATCAAATGCAGAATCCAAGAGAATTCAGTAGATGCACTTACTAAGGTTATCATAGCTCAAAAGCATCAATTTTACAGCAATGAGATTGGGATAAAATATTACAAAAAAATTCTACATCAAGTAGAAGTTTGTTACAATGTGCAAGTGTTGCACGATTTTTTTGTTTCATGAAGAAATCTAACAAAAAGTTCACGAAAGTTCCTTTTTGGAAGACTTGAATATAACCACTAAAGTATGAATTTAACTTTAAAATATTGAATTTAGATTTTCTTAGAGAGTTGGTTATCGTCACTATTTTTGGTAACTGGTTAGCGTAGGGTTCAAACCACAGGGACTGCTTCTAACAAACCTATCTGTCTCATTCTTATTGACCCAACGTGATATGGGGACCACAAATTGCTCAAGGTTCATACCATCGTCAGTTTTGTGTGCACTCAAAGGATTCAGAGTAGACTACTATATTTATAAAGGGTTGGCTTCTCCCAAGGTTTGAACCTATAACTCTTCTTGGTAAGTGCCTAGCCAAACCTGCACTTACCAATCCACCTAGCCCTTGGAGGTCAAAATTTTAGGTTAGTGTGAGAACCCCTAGGAGCAACGCATAGGGTTGAGCAATCTCCTCCCAACCATGACCCCACATAAAGCCGATAGCTATGCTTGTCAATAGGGAATGGTTGGAACCATGGACCTCCTTTTCAACAGAGCCAGGCTTGCCTTCTCCACTTGCGCTACGCCCAAATCGTGGAACTCCTGTTCAACAGGGCCAGGCTCGCCTTCTCCACTTACGCTACAAACCATGGACCTCCTATTCAACAAGGCCATGTTTGCCTTCTCCACTTACACTACCAAGACGGGTTTTTTGTATTAATAATCAATAATTTTTATTAATAATGAATATATTTTTTATTAATTTAATATTATATTTTATGTATAATTTTATAATTTTATATTGTTAATTTTATTATAATATTTAACATTATTGTATTATCAATATAATAAAGATAACATTTTTAGTTAATTTATATATTTCAAATCTTATATTTATAAAATCATCTTATATTTTTAATATATTTTAATTTTATTTATATAAATAAAATAATTCATTTGAAAAATATTTTCCCATTCTTACATGTAATTATTTTTGTCTGAATTAATTATATATGTAACTTTTTATTTTATTATAAATAAATAAATATTTAATTTTAAATACAAATCAAAATATATACTTTTTTTTGGTTACATAGATGAATTGGTTACAATCACAAATGTTTAGTAACTTCCAGCACAGTTGGCAGGGTTCAAACTATCAGCGAAGGCTTCTAACACATCCACTGTCTCGTTAATGATAACCCAACATGATATGGGGACCACTGGATGCATAGGGTTGGCACCGTCTTCGTCATTCTGGTTCAACACGTGGCATGAAGGAGGATCGCCAAACAATCAGGAAACAGATCTCTGTCATCAGTCAGGTGCAACATGCAGAGGAGTCGGATCGGACTACTAGCTATACATGGTGAGAAACAATGGTGAAATTGTTCTATTGATCAACAATGCATTACATAGTTTTATAGTTCTTGAAAGAACTAAAAATAGACATAGTGGTTGAGAGAAATCCTCTCAAACTTATTACAACAAACTAACTTAAAGATAGCTCTTATCCTAACAACATGTTAATCTTGGACTATGGTCAAACATTGACCAACCAAGCCAAAACCTCAATGTATGCTAATCAAATTAACTAGAAATATGTAAATCAAAACATTAAACTAAAACTAAATACTAGGAATTAATACTTAGGACTAAGGAGGCAATGTTGAAAATATTCCAACATTCTCCCCCTTGATGCTAAAGACACTCATGCAAGAGTTCTTTAAGCATCACAGAGTTGGAAGAAAATATTTCTCTTACGTTTCCTCCAATCTTGAATCAAGAAATCAGAATTTACAAAATACTTATGGTGGCACTCCTTCCACTCTTCATGTGGAATTTCCTGCAAATGCTTGAGTGCCTTCTTTTGTTGATTAGCTCCCCCTTCAACAAAAGTATCTCCTCTTGTGGTTTTCAGCAACCACTCTCTTACATATTTATCATTATGGTATTTAAACCATGCTCTCACATTTTGATCTTCTTTTACATATTCAACACTAAACAATACTCCACATGAGTATTTACAATTAATCATCTCACATAGATGATTATACCATACAACTATTTCACATATTTCCACACAAAATATCACAATAAATATGGCCATATAATGACCAACTACATATGCAACATAAAGTTGCTCCTCACACAAATATTCTCTCAAAACAATGACTTTACAAGAATCCTTCTCCCAAGGAATTTTGAACACATCATTTTGATCCATGTGACCCAAGTTCTCCATCACTGTCTTCTCTCCAAGAAGACTCTTTGTAAAAGTTGTCTCAATGAGACAATCTCTTCTCAATAATGCCTTTGGAAAACATTCTCCTTTCTTTTCATTCCTGCTCACAAAAAATAAATCATTAATCATAAAAACATTACCTTTAGTATGAGTAGATTTGGTGCTTCCCATAAAGCTATTTTTTAGCAGTTCTCCTTCATTGTATGGTGCTTCAAGATCAACCATCAACTCTTCACTAAGAGTTCTCCTCCTTTTTTCAATCCATGTTGGTGTGTTGAAACACCATTCATTCAAGAAATCATACATTGTTGCCTTTTTATTCAAGCAATCATACATTGTTGCCTTTTCAAGACAACTCTTTTTCTGTAATGTAGACACTCCAAGTGAGTGATCTTCATCCACAATTGCCTCTTCAAGACAATTCTCAATCTCCTTTGATGATGCCTCCAATACATCATGAAGTCCATTAATGACTATCTCACTATTTTCTTCTTTGAGATTCACAAAATTTCTCTTCACACAAACTTCTTGGGCTGATGAACAAGAAGCATCTGTATTTATCACTCTTGTTGAGTGATCTCTATTGAGCATGCAACTTATAGTTTGCATCTCCTCTTTATCAACAATATCATGGTGATCAACATCCCACATAACTTGAGCCTTACAATCAACATTCACTCCATCTGAGTGAGCTTCCATATTTACATCTTCATTTGCTCTTTCAAGAGAGCACACATCCATTCCAAGTGAATGGTATTCATCAAAAGTAATCCAATAGTCTTCCATGAACATTGCTTTTCCATCATCATATTCTTTATTCTCCTCCATGAGAATTGTAGATGCATTCTCCATGAAGTATTCTTCAACAAATAGTTGATTTGGTGTCTTCTCCATAAGACACTCTTCTTCATATGTCTCCTTCATGAGACATTCTTCATCATACATCTCACCTTGGTGATCTTCAAGCAAGGAACACTCCAATGTGAGTGTTTCTCTTCCTTTATCTTCAAATTATTTTTCCTCTTTGCTATCAATGTGAATGCTTTCAAAGCATGCCATTCCTGCAAAAAATTCTTTAGTACAATTTTTCTTTTCAACTTTTTCTCCTCCTAAAAGAAATAATTGTTTATTACAATTTTCCATGCCTATACAAGACATGTCTTCAATGATCTGTGTCTCACAATGACTCTCTCCAAGGAAATTTGTACAAGTCTCTTCCTCTTTGTTATCCTCTTCTCCATTAAGGGATTCTTTTCTCTCTTTCACACAAGGCTCTTCTTCAAGTATGTCTTGCTCTTCAAGAAATAATTCTCCATCATAAGAATGTATGTCTTCATATGAGTCTTGAAAAGACTCTTCAAAAACTCCTTCAAAAGGATCTAATTCAGAAACTTCTTCAAGGAAGCAAGGCTCCTCCTTGATTAAACAATCTTCATGATTGTCACACATGGCTTTATGGGTGTCCTCATAAAACCCATAAGCATCCTTCAACACTTGCCATGCCATTGTAGTTGTTCTACAATTAGCTATGAGAGGGAAAACACTCTTTTCCATTCCTCTCCTCAAATCCATAAGAGCTAAGCAATTTGCATATTGTTGCTCCTTCTTCTCTTTTCTCTCCTCACCTTGTAGCTTGCTCCAAGTGGGTTCCTCATAGCCTTCTTGAACTATATCCCATAAGTCTTGAGCCTTCAAGAAGGTCTTCATAATTATGCTCCAAATAGCATAATTATCTCCATCAAATTTTGGTACAACCAAGTCTGCATACATGGCTTCCTTTTATTTACCAAAGTCTCAAGCACCCAATTTATCATAAATCGGCCAATACTGATTGAAACAAACTGAAATTTTTCTTGTAGACTTCTGATATACTTATCTGAAAATCCACTAAATTTCAGATCCAAATTCACAAATGAGAAATATGTGATCAATTTACTTTTGCCCTTTCTATCACAATTTTGGATCTAGGATTGTTGAAGGAAAAATAAATATTCACATAAATTAATCAATACAGATCCAAATGACCTAAAATTTTGTCTGAATGATTATTTTATCTAAATAATATTTCTCCCAAAATTTGAGATGCAAATACCCTGTTTTCCACCTTATACAACCATTTTATTGAAAAACTCAAAATGCTAATAAAATCAGAAAATTAGCTCCAAATCACCTAAAATTTGGACTGCATCCTCTTTATACAATTATCTAAAAACCCTAAAAATTTCATAATAAAATACCTCAGGATGCATGAGATATTAATTATTTACTCGAGCTCTTCCTTGCAACTCTGTTGAGTGATGGCCACTTGAGTTTCTCTGACAAAGTGCATGCTTCAGATCTCTTCACGCCACTCTCCACAGGTTTTGATCCATCTGAGCAAACCTTCTCTGATACCAAATGAGAAACAATGGTGAAATTGTTCTATTGATCAACAATGCATTACATAGTTTTATAGTTCTTGAAAGAACTAAAAATAGACACGGTGGTTGAGAGAAATCCTCTCAAACTTATTACAACAAACTAACTTAAAGATAGCTCTTATCCTAACAACATGCTAATCTTGGACTATGGTCAAACATTGACCAACCAAGCCAAAACCTCAACGTATGCTAATCAAATTAACTAGAAATATGTAAATCAAAACATTAAACTAAAACTAAATACTAGGACTTAATACTTAGGACTAAGGAGGCAATGTTGAAAATATTCCCCATGAGAGTGTAAACGTACCAACTTACTAATCCACCTAAACCCACAAACTAAAATATATACTTTTAATTTTATTCTATAATTTTTTAGATTTATAAATTTTATTTTTTTTATATAGCTATTATAATAAACTTAAATATCTATATTATTTGAAAATCATAATTTATACAATAAATATATATTTTTTTAATTTACTTATTTTAATTATAAATTAGATTAGATGAAAATACAAACTTAATATAAATTTTCCATCCTCTAGATTTTGTCATCGATTGTTATTATTGGGACTAGCACATAATTTTAAAATTTATTTAAAAGAAAAAACATCAAAACGGATAAAAAGAAAAATAACACATAGTAGAAAAAGTATGTTTATATTAGAGTTCTTGTGAAACACCCTAAAGTTTTGGAATTTTTTTTCAAAGATTCTAGTTCAAATTAAGATGAGATAATTATATACATTAAATTAAAAATTTGTGTAAAAAACAAAAACAATTTAAATAAGTGTGTAATGAAGACTTTTACAAGAGGTTGAATCACACACCATCAATTATGTTGTCACGTCTCACAGAAAATATGATAATATGTGAGAGGAAGGAACAGCGAAACTTCTTAACTTTAACGATGGAGTTGAGACAAAAATCTGAAGAGGCATCTCATATTACATTGAGTGTTGAATAGCCATCATGTACCACCATGCCGTAACCAACACCAACACGTGTCTTGTTACCTGCTTCTTAATTTCATAGACTTATACTTAAGTCATCTTCTCTTTATAAAGTAGAGCTCGTTTTTTAAACTTTAATTAATTGTTTCTTATTGTCATTAGACTGTGAGTCCTCCCCACAAAATTCTCCCTCGAACCTTGTTAATTTTGCATATGGTACATATAAGTTTTTGTTGTAAATCCATTATTACTCGACGTATCTTTGAAATTTGCTATTCAAAAGGCTAATATTCTACGGGGAAGTGAAATCAAACATTTGATTTTGACACTTCAACCATTCAAAATAATCAAATTTTCGGAAGCCTATAACAAAACGACAGTTGCCGACAATATCCTGTTGCTAATTTCAGAAGGGAGGGGAACGGAGGCCAATGAAAGTATTCCACTAGCTGGAGATAGTCATGTGTGGGACCGAGCGAGGGTGTTCATTCAGATGAATGTATTTTTCACTCCAACTTTACTTTTCAACAACTGGAATAATCAATTATTTAGCTTGACCATATCTAGGTATCAAAATAACGTGTTCTACAAGTCATGCTTCAGTTTTCAGTGATTTTTATTCCTTTTAAATTAGTAGTGAAACTATATAGTTGGCAACACTTTCCTTTGGCCAGTAATCCGATCTATTGTCTTCTACTTATGAGAATAAGCAATGGCGCTGAAAAAAGAATGCCTTGTGTTTATATTTGCATTGGAGAGAAACTGACTTATAGAAGAAAATTGGAGAGAAACTGACTTATAGAAAGTACGAAAGAAAATTGGAGAGAAACTTAACCAACAGGATTTAGAACAAAACATTAAAAACTATACAAATAAAGATATATGTTATATCTTTAAAACATAATGCCAGCGTAAATTTTTATTTTTAAAATTTAATATATTGTAAATATTGTTCTTTTCATGTCATTCTAAATATATTGTGAATATTGTTCTTACCAATGACATGAATACATTTTTTACATGTTGCATAGGGTTTAATTGAAATAGTAACCAACATAATATTTTAAATTTTAATGGGTTTTAGTTGAAATAGAAACCAGATAATATTTAATATTTTTTTTTTCTTTAAATTGTTGAAGTATATATTTAAAAACAAACATTTGATATATGGGAATGGAAGCCATCATCTCATTCATATTATTCGAATGCTAGAAATATCAATCTCCTCTTTCAAATGATAAGTTTAATAAAAGTTATTAAGAAATGTTAATGTAAGTTTTCAAAATTTATTAAAATAAAATATTATTTAAATATATTATTTTTTGAATTGATTTTTTATGAATTGAAGTGATTCAAATTGATTAATTCAAATTGATTATAATTACTAATCAAAATTCATGTAAATAAAATAAATTTAATATTAAAATATATACAGATTTACTTTTTTAAATAATCTTATAATTTAATTTTAATTTAAATCTATATGTATTAAACAAATCCCGATATCATTTTATTTTTTTACCTATTTCTTGCAGATGAGTTGAAAAGGATAGGGCAATTCTTTAAAGGAGGTTTTTGGTTTGAATCTCCACCCTACGAAACACACATTGGATACCCCAAAATCTAGTTGATTATGCTGATGTCGTCATGGCCAGGTGCAACTCACTCATGATTTTAATAGTGTAGAACCCTTTAGTTATGGTTTCTCAATCTCCACCTTACCAAAAACACATTGGATACCCAAAATCTAGTTGATTATGCTAGTACAATCAGGGCCAGATGCAACTCCCCGATAATTTTGATAGTGTAGAATCCCTTAGACGTGGTTTCTCAGACCAAAACAGTTTTACAAAATAAAATTTCCTAAATTCAAAAAAAACCATAAGAAATTTGTTCATAAAAATATAACTTCCTTTAAGAAATTCTCTACAAAAATAAAAACAAGATAAATAACTTTATCAACTTTGTAGGCTATTTATATACTCATAAATATAGATAGTGAAGAATATATAGTATCAAGATAGATATAGATACTTGTCCAGTTTCACACA